>PVHT021183618.1:3742705-3798924 GCA_004024745.2 Catagonus wagneri | reverse complement strand
GTGAAGCCATCTGGTCCTGGACTTTTATTTGTAGGGAGTGTTTTGATGACATACTCAATTTCATTTCTAGTGATTGGTCTATTCAGTTGATTTATTTCTTCTTGATTCAGTTTTGGGAGGGTGTAGGTCTCTAAAAATTTGTCTGTTTCTTCTAGATTATCAAATTTGTTGGCATATAATTGTTTATAGTATTCTGTCAGGGTTTTTTGTTTTTCTGTAATATCCGTTGTAATTTGTCCTTTTTCATTTCTTATTTTGCTTATTTGTGTTTTCTCTTTCCTCTTCTTGGTGAGTCTAGCCAGAGGTTTGTCAATCTTGTTTACCTTTTCAAAGAACCAGCTCTTGGATTTATTGATTTTTTCTATTGTTTTTTGAGTTTCTATTTTATTGATTTCCTCGCTAATCTTAATGATTTCCTTCCTTCTGCTGACTTTAGGGTGTTTTTGTTCTTCTTTTTCTAATTCAATTAGGTGATGGGTTAGGTTGTTGATTTGAGATTTTTCTTCTTTTTTGAGGAAGGCCTGCAATGCTATGAACTTCCCTCTAAGCACCGCTTTTGCGGCATCCCATAGATTTGGGGTTGTTGTGTCTTCATTCTCATTTGTTTCAAGGTATTTTTGTATTTCTTTCTTGATTTCCTCATTGACCCATTCGGTTTTTAGAAGCATGTTGTTTAGTCTCCATGTAGTATGTTTTCTCTCATTTCCTTTCCTGTGGTTGATTTCTAGTTTCATGCCCTTGTGGTCAGAGAAGATACTTGAGATAATTTCCATACTCTTAAATTTGTTGAGGTTAGCTCTATGCCCCAGTATGTGATCTATCCTTGAGAATGTTCCATGTGCACTTGAGGACAATGTATATTCTGATTTTTTTGATGTAATGCCCTGAAAATGTCAGTTAGGTCTTAATTTTTCTATTGTGTCATTTAGGATCTCTGTTGCCTTACTGATTTTCTGCCTAGAGGATCTGTCCATTGATGAGAGTGTTGTGTTAAAGTCTCCTACAATTATTGTATTGCCATCTATTTCTCCTTTTATGTCTGATAGTACTTGTTGTAGGTACTTGGGTGCTCCTATGTGGGGGGCATATATATTGACAATTGTTATATCCTTTTCTTGAATGGATCCTTTAACCATTAAGTAATGTCCTTCTTTGTCTTTCTTTATGGCTTTCACCTTAAAGTCTATTTTGTTGGATATGAGTATTGCCACTCCTGCTTTCCTTTCTTGTCCACTGGCATGAAAAGTCTTTCCCCATCCCCTTACTTTCAGTCTATCTGTGTCCTTTGCTCTAAGGTGAGTCTCTTGTTGGCAGCAGATTGCAGGGTTTTGCTTATTTATACATTCTGCCACTCTGTGTCTTTTGATTGGGGCATTCAGACCATTGACATTTAAGGTGATTATTGATAGATATGTATTTATTGCCATTTTAGATTTTATTTCCAGTTGATTCTATGTTTCTCTTTTCTTCTTTTCTCTTTTTGGATGGATGGGTTCCAATTATTCTAGACTTAAGTTTTTTTCCTTTCAGTATTTGTGGGTTAGATGTCCTGTTTTGATTTGTGGTTGTCCTGTTTTTTAAGTGTGTTAACACCTTCTTATATCTGCTTGCTGTGGCCTGATAACCATATAGGCTAAAACACATCATTAATAAAAGAAAACAGAAAAAGAAAAAAAGAGACTAGAGAACAAAAGTTGTTTTTTTCCTTAAAGTTAAAAAAAAACAGAGAAAATAAAAGAAATAGTCTACGTTTTCCTACTTTCCCTCCCCACAATGTATGAGGTTGTTGTCTCTCTTTTTTTTTGTAAATCATTTTATTTTCAGTAATTTATTTATTTATTTTTGCATCTTCATATTGCGATTTGCATGTGGGCTTATTTGAATGATTGCTTTCTAATTGTGCTTTCCTCCATTCTAATTCTTACTTTTTACTTTTCTTTCTTTTTTTTTATAGGAACCTTTCCAGCATTTCTTTCAGAAAGGGTTTAGTATTGCTGGACTCTTTTAGCTTCTGTTTGTTGGGGAAATTTTTTATGTCCCCTTCTATTTTAAATGATATTCTTGCTGGGTAGAGTATTCTAGGTTGCAGGCCATTTCCTTTCAGCACTTTAAGTATATCTTGCCATTCCCTTCTAGCCTATAATGTTTCTGTAGAGAAATCAGCTGACAGCCTTATGGGGGATCCCTTATACTTAATGCTTTATTTTTCTCTTGCTGCCTTTTGGATCCTCTCTTTATCTTTAATTCTTGCCATTTTTAATATAATATGCCTTGGTGTGGGTCTGTTTGGGTTCAGCTTTTTTTGGGGTCCCCTGTACATCCTGTATCTTGATGTCAGATTCCTTCAGATTTGGAAAGTTTTCAGACATAATTTCTTCAAATATTTTTTCAATGCCCTTTTCTTTTTCTGCTCCTTCTGGAATTCCTATTATGCGTAAATTGGGCTGCTTTATATTATCCCATAGATCTCTTATATTGCTTTCATGTTTTTTTATTTGATTTTCTGTCTGTTGTCCTGATTGCGTGATTTCCATTATTCTATCTTCTACCTCACTAATTCGTTCCTCTGCATTATTCAAACTGCTCTTTATTGCCTTTAGCTCGGTTTGCATCTCTGCAAATGAGTTTTCTAGCTTTTCTTGGCTCCTCCTTATGATTTCTAGCTCCTTTCTAAAGGACTCGGCCTTGCTGTTTTCATCTTATATTAATTTCTGGATATTCCACCTTAATTCTTCAAGTATTTTCATTTCTTCCCTTCTGAACTCCATTTCTAACAGACTGCAGAGGTCAGTTTCATTGCTGGCTGCTTTAAATGACTTGTCCTGTTCTTTTAACTGGGAATGGTTTTTGAGCTTCTTCATCTTGTTTGTGGTTTTCTTTTTCTGTGGGTTTGGGGAAGCCACGCTATAGACTTTGAAGGCTACTTCAAGGGAGGAGCTCCCCTTTGTATTTTTTGGTGGGGTTACTATTTATTTTTGGTGTAGGAATTTGACTATTTGATGTCTATTTCTTTGGAATGAGCAGGCTGTTATCTCAGTGGTACTCTGAGTGTTCTCTGTGAGAGTGTAGGAATGGCTAAGGTCGACAGTTGGTGCCTAGTCTCTATGCTCTCAATTGCAGGAAGATGGCGCTGTCCACTCCTAGTTGCCCGGCCCTGGGAAGTGGTTGCGAGCTCTAGGCAGATCTACCAGGTGTCTTGAGCACTTGGCAATAGCAGCAGCAGGAAGTATGATTTCCCCCGGGCGTGAGAGCCACGGAAGCTAATGTTTCATTGCAAAGTCAGTCGGGGCGGTTTCCTGGCTCCAGCGGCTGGCGCTGGCCCTGCTCCTCTGCTAAAGCTAGCTCTTTGTGGTCGCATTCTGTCCTGCCCACCAGAGATACCAACTCTGTGGGCTGGTGCAGTCACCTAGGTCCGTGGACCTGCACAGGGCCCCGCCACCCCCGCCGATGCTGGCTGATGCAGGCACCTGGGTCCATAACCTGGCACAGTGCTCTGCCCACGGTCTTCAAGGCACGGGCTCTGCCCCTGCTGCTGCAGCTGCAGTCTCCACTGACTCCTCCCCACTTCTGCTCTCTTTGGTGGAACACCGTCGCCCCGCCCTGCACAGTAGTTCAAGTTGCTTCCTATGGCGGTCAGCCCCTCCTCCTCTCCTCCTCCCTAACAATGGAGGCTTGCCTCCCCTGTGGGGCCAGACTTCCTCAGTTCCCTCAGTCCTGGTTTTGCTCTCCACAAATCATAGAATATTGCTGTTCCTTGTCGTATTCCTGCAACCACCATGGCCACCGAGCTGAGCCCTCTCCCAGGGACTAAACTTAGGAGCCTGTGACTTAGCTCCCAGGCACCACCCGGTGCCTCAGGCTTTGGTGTCTGTGCCGGTATTCAGGTCATCTGTGTGAGTCTCTAATTCTGATTTTCCTATCTCAATCCAGCTGCTGCGTTTTTCTTAGGCTTTGATGTCCCTCTAGTTCCATTGATCATTGATCCATTGATCGTTGTTTAGGTTTCTTCCCAGGTAACTTTTCTGTTTCACAGTTCCCTCCCTGGGGTGCTGGCTGCCGTCCTGATTCCTTTTCTCTCTCTCACCTTTTTTTTTGATGTATTTGTGGGAGAGGGTGAGCACGACCTCTTACTCCTCCACCATCTTGCCGAGCTCTCTCAATTTCAATTTTTAAAAATTTATCAAGCCTTGATCTGTGGCCTAAGATGTGATCTATCCCAGAGAATGTTCCATATGCACTGTCTGCTAGATTTGCACCCAAGTGGTCTGGTATCCAGAAACCCTACAAATGTATTAGAATTCTAATAGAAAGTCACTACGAGTTTAGTTAAATAACTTCTCTGTCCCTGGATTTCAAAAGAGAGGACAAGTAAACATCAAGATACATGTATTTTTATGTTTTGTGGTTGAAATGAAATGTCCCAAGAGCAGATATCTTTACTATCTCAGAAACGTACTTAATTAAAGTCCTTGATGTTTTTACTCATCTTTCTCCTTCTTATTCCTCCTCTTCAACATCTCCTGTTTATGGAGGAACACCATTCACAGCTGGACAACAAAAATCCCACCTAACTTTTCTAATCCAAATGTAAGCCACAATCTAGGAATCAAAAAATAGCAACTCCTTTCCCAAAATATTACCATGTCAGTCAATATTATAATCTTTTAAACCAAAAGACATATAACAAAATTAGGGAATGCTGACTGATTTGAATTTTGTGTGCTATATATTAATATGCTAGACATTTGTGACTATTACTGTCAGGAGGTTTGAGTGTTTTCTTTCAAATTGATTCCTACTTATGTTGAGATATCATTATTTTTTGTTAGTTAAAACTTTGAGCTTTGTGGGATCATGAAGAAATTACAGATTCTGCATAAAAGTCTCCCCTTAAAGTTAATTTATTTTTATGTCTAAAGACTCTTGCTTTGATGTGTGTTTTGTTTATGTTGTGGAAATTAGTTCAATGTGCAGTAAGAGGGGAGGGAAAATAGTCTAGTGTTGCCATTTCTAATCTCTCATGCTCTTGTCAGACCTAATGTTAAAATCTGCATTTCTTAACCTTGCAGAGGAAAATAGAAAAATGCTGTTTGTCTACTAGCCACTCTGAAAGTTAAGTAAACTAGTTATGTCACAAAACTATTTTCTGACTATACTTTCACTGTATTGTATTACTTGAATTTGCATACTGACAAAAGAGTGTCCATTTGTATGAAATTTCAGTGTTAACTTCAAAATGGGAAAGACAGCAAAATTATAATTATGTTATCACTAAGGACTGCATTTCAAAGCAGAATTTACTGGTAGAACCTTTTCTGTGTTCCTACTTAACCATAGTCATTCACCCTTTGAGTCGAAAGTGGGACTGATTCATTTGGGCAGCAAACCTTATCATGAAACATGTTTTACACAATGAGGTAAATAATAACAATGCTCTCTTTATATAAAGCCTTTTTCTTCTGAATGAGGCAAAATATTTTTTGCATACGATCTTCAGAGTCTTCCCAGGATCTTAATGAGGAAAGGAGGAAGTTCTGTGTACTTCTATTGCAAATATCTAGAACACAGAAAGTAAAATGCCAGGCAAAGTCACCAAAGAAATAGTTGACTTTCTTGAATCCACATCGAATATACTGTTCATGTTATTTATAATTGTCTGTTAAAGTGAAGGAAATATGCATTAAATTGGAAAATTATGAAAATAAATTATATTTATTGCATAGATAGTGTTTCTGTGCTAGAAAAATATGAAAAATTAATCTCACTCTTATTGGGTCATTCTGAATAAAAAAATTGGAATTACCTTTGGCTTAATTCTGTCTTGAACTGGAAAATGTACAGTTTTAGAATTATGAAGTAATTGCTTTATTTTGAAGGTGAGTACAATGCTTGATGCCGACTATACATTCAGACCTGCAGAATGGTGTTCAGGAAAACAAAGTGATGTGGTTTGGGTCCCACAGATAGTTTTGACAGTCCTAGAGCTCCTGCTTAGTGCTAAGCTAGGTCCTCTTTCCTCTATGGAACTGCCTTGTTCAAAAATTAACTTCATGAAATGAATCTTTAAAGAAACTAAATATTAGCAAAACACCAAGAACCATTATAACAAAGTTATACAAAACAATAAAGGGAACATGGAGTCAGAAGAACTGTTTTGAGGTTACAGTGAAACATAATTAGGCAGCAAGATAACTGTATCTAACAACCAGATAGGCAATTCTACTTTACCTGATGGAGTTTGAGCTCTTGAAAACTCTTTACCTTATGGATTTTTTCCTAATCAGTATTTTCTAATGATTTCAGTTCTTTTCAAATGTCTTATATTTGACTAATTTGGAATTGCAGAGGAATGGATATTAATTAATTAGGGACACTAGTAACTCTAGTTCCAGTGGTAAAGAGGGCACTAGTTATCTATGGTACTATGTAGCAATAGAAGAAAGTAAAATATCATCATTGGATAACACTCATCAAATACTATTGTGGACTGAATATTTGTGTCTCCCTAGAATTTATATGTTGAAACTTAATTCTTAATGTGATGATATTTGAAGCTGGGGACTTTGGGATATATTTAAGAGGGTGGAACCCTCATGAACAGGATTACTGCCCTTAAAAGAATAGGCCAGAGAGTTAGCTTGCCCTTTTTCCTCGGCATAAGGACAATAAGGATAACAAGAAGTTAGCAGTCTGCCATCCAGAAGAGGATCCCTGCTAATATCCAACCATTCTGTTACCTGCTTTTGGCCTTCTAGCCTCCAGAACTGTGAGAAATAAATTTCTGTTGTTTATAAATCACACAGTCGTTGGCACTTTGCTACAGCAGCCAAAATGAGTAAGATTAATACTTATAGAAGGCAATCTGTGCACGTGTTCAATGATGAAAGTAAAATTTCTATATTTAAAATTTACATGTAACATGTATAGCGTGTAATTCTTATAAAGTCAATCTATGAGAATAATAGTTATGCTGACCATATTAAAAATGAGTATTAAAAGATAAACTATCACGTTATGTTAGCTTTATCATTTTTGTGATTTCTGCTTTGTTTATTTACCCCTTGTTGTATTTTGTGTATTATCTTTAAAATACTAAACAATACTAAATTTATCCATATCTGAAATTTTTAGGGAATCTCATATTCAGCCTGCTACCTCTGCAATGTGGTGATATGTTTTTAAATGTGAATTTGTCATTTCTTCATATTCTTCAATTAAACAGGCACAGCAGGAGAGGTTTTATCTCAAGTTCCTCTCCAATGTAAATAATCACCAAAGCATGAAGTCAAAACCAATGACAAATAATTCGTTACTGTTTAGCGTATGATGTTTCATTGTGCATATAATATGCTATGTAGGTTTTCAAAATAAGTATGAATAAACCTTTGTGGAATGACTCAAGCTTCTTCCAGGGTTCCCAAGAGTTCTGTGACATATCTTTTGGTGTAAATAATCTCTTATAACCCTTCCTTCCAATTGTAAAATACATTGACTCTGAATTTTCATATTTTTAAAAAAGTCTAAATTTCAAAAATATGTATTTAAAGCATGGACTTCCCGTGTGGCTCACAACAAAAATATGAATTTAAAGCATGGCTGATAACTGTTCTTTGATTTGTATTTGCCACAATTCCAGCTTCATACATAACATGTAGTTTTTATATTGACCTTTCACATTAAGATTAGTCCCTGAGTTTTCTAAACAGTGGAAATAGATGAAGAATTTAATATGACAGGTGTTGATTTAGTAGGCTCCAATGGAGAGTGAATTTTCTTCTTGACTCTGTGCCTAATAATTTTAGAAGGCATAGTCTTTGCCGGAGGCCTGCAAATGTTGAACTTTTGGTTCAAAATGCTAGAATACATATTACGTAATTTTTTATGTGGGCTTGATTTAAAATAAAATTCCGTAGAAGTTTTCTTCATTAATCTATCCCCTTTGATTCAACATACTTTGATTCAAGCTTTGAAATGACTTGCTGACATAAACAAGCATAATGTGCACCAATACTTGAAAATTGAGGATAATTTATTCTGACTTTGCTTTCGAAGTTATTCTAAACTATGGGTAACCAAAGAGAATTTCCCCATATTAAACTTGCTTGTCCTATTTATGTTTTTCTTTGTTTCTTATTCCAATATTACCATTAATATTGTAGTATTATGTTTTTAATTTTAATAGAAAAATCATTTGAAGATTAATATGACTTTTTGTTTTTGTTTTTTTCAGGGCCACGCCCAAGACATATGGAAGTTCCCAGGCTAAGGGTTGAGTTGGAGAGATAGCTGCCAGCCCACACCACAGCCACAGCAATGCCAGATCTGAGCTGCATCTGGGACTACACCAGAGCTCATAGCAGTGCAGGATCCTTAACCCACCAAGTGAGGTCAAGGATTGAACCCAAGTCCTCATGGATACTAGTTGGATTCGATACCACTGAACCACAACGGGAACTCCTAATATGACATGTTTAAAGCTCAACAATAACTGCCTGCTGTTTCTTTCCCAAACATAAACATTTTATTTAATTATGAATTCACCTTATATTTTGCAGTAGGGATTATCATTTTGTGTATTCAAACCAAATCTCTACCTCTAAAACTCTAATTCTTACCTTTTTTTCATAAATCGTGTCTGGAGTTCCCTTGTCATGCAGTGGGTTAAGGATTTGGCATTGTTACAGCAGTAGCTTGGGTTGCTGCTGTGGTGTATGTTCAGTCCCTGGCCTGGGAGCTTCCATAAACTGCAGGCCTGGCCAAAAGAAGAAAAACAAATTCGACCTGATTTTCCTTTGTCTTCCAGACTTATTTATCTGTATTCCCTGTTTAGTACAAACTAATTTTGATTATTTTCACCTCAGAAATCACTTCTTTCTCCTGAATTCCTTGTCTATAAATTATTTACCAACTGCTAAGATTTGAAAACTTTATTTCTTCGTTATTACCACCTCTCCCTTAAATTAATTGCAATGTTCTCTGCATTCTAACCCTGCTTCTTAAATGCCTTTTGATGCTTCTTGCTGATTTTCATGAATTTATACTTGTTCTATTTGTATTTTTCTTATGATTCAACTTGACTGCCAAAGTGTATTCAGCAGTGTTCAGTTCTGATTATATCATTCTCCTGCTTGAAAAATATTAATTCCTTTCCATTGCCTACTAAGAGCTACTGGGTCAGACACAGTCCCTTTCTACTTTCTGTAGAAATAGTCTTTTGTAGAAGTTTCAGAGAGGGAATGCCTGTTTACTTCCTGTTACCTTGTCTTCTTGTTATTCAAAGTTATATCTGGATAATATTTGCATATATCTATGCTCTGTAGATAATAAGGTCACACTTGGATAACACTAAACAATCAAAACAGTAAGTGGCAGTGGCTGATTACCTATAACTCTGAAGTGAAGTTTTCCTGCAGATGGCTAGATGCTTGGGCTGAACATGTAATTTTACCAAGAGACTAATCACAAAATAAGTAAAGAATAAATAAAGAATTCTTCAGTTCGCTAATAGCTAAAACAAGCCTCCCCATCGTAAAAGTGTGATATCCCAAATCCTTTTCTGTTAGGTAATCTCACTCATCCCAAGTGAGCTCCTTACAACTTGTGTAGGGGATCAGATGAAAGGAAAAACCATTTGTAGTGATATCTTTCTAAACTTTTGAACAGAAACATAGCTGGTAATAGAGCCAATTGCAATGCATCCCAAAGATTTTACTGAGCAACTGAGATATCCTAGGTAATACAACCCTAAGATCATATAAGTTTCTCCATGATATAATTAGTAATTTTTTCATATTTATTATCCTTCATTCCTTTACGCATGCCCTACCTTCCAGCTTTGCTAAATTATATACCCTTACCTCCCTTCTTCTCCTTGTATGATGTTCCCTGGGTGCTTTGTAGACCATTTAAGATGAAAAGGACAATCTCACTATCGGATCCCAGTTTATAAGATGAATTTCAAGTTAACAACAAAAAAAAAAATGTAACAGTGTTTTGGGAAGATGAATTGTAAATATCCTTGGCTATTCTCAGAAGGCACCGTGGAACTTAATATTCTCATTTGACAACCCATCTACTATAACTTGTATTCTCTCAGCTCTACTCATCTAGATCCAGTGTATTTTATTAGGTAAGGTCTAAATCTGATTTTTCAATCTTTACCATAAATTTGGGATTTCTAAACCACTTTATCATTTTCTGCAACATTTTATCATTAATGCTTTCTTGACTAGCAGACGTTCTTCATACATGACAACATATCTATTTGAGTCATACGCTGATTTGACTCTCATTTGCATTTCTTGCAGGGCATCTTGCCCATAGTAGATTTTCAATAAATATTTGTTGAGTTGAATGTTAACACAGGGCTATAACTATATCAAGCAACTTGCATTTTAATAAGATAAAAGGAAAACAAAAATGGATATTTTCTTACTAAGACAGGCTTTTATAAAACAAAATATTAGAAACCTCAAGATATATAGAATTTGGATTAGGATTTATGAATGGGCTTGTAAAACTGCCTTTTTTTCACTTTAAAAATGATAACAGCCATGGTATTAAATATAGCAACTGTAAAAGGATATCTTAATGTAAAACTTAATGTTTCCTGATTAAGAAGAATAGAATACCTGAATATATTTATAAACAATTAACTGAAAAAAGCTATTTATCCTTAAAGAAATATTATGAATCACTTATCTATTTGAACTAGAACTTAGAGTTAATAGGTAAAAATTTGAATAATTTTAGTTATAAAATAATAAATAGTTTTATCTCTGGAAAATGCAATGAATACTGTATGCAAAGACATCTACGTAAAAATTATATGGACAGAATAGGAGCATTGTACTTTGATACCTGAATGATGAGACAAGATAAAATAAGAATTATAGTCTTATTAAAAATGCTGAAAGTAGTCAATTGATTTGACATAAATGAAACTCACAAAACATTACAGATAAAGTAAAACTGAAGAAAATTTTAGGAAGATCGGTATACACTTATGAAATAGTTTTAATTCAAAACTCCTGTTGTTTCTGACAAGCTAAGTTGGTAATCAATCTGTTGCTAAAATCCAGATGACTTTCCTTGCTATAACAATGAAATGCAATTGAAATTAATGGTTGATTCTGATACCCACTTTGCCACATGATAGAAAGAAATGTTCCAGTTTGGGGAATTTGAAGGAAGTGATCCGTTCCTCCCTCATTGCCCACCCAGCTGCTCAAAGATGCAACATCTACAAGATCTTTTGGACATGCCACAAAAGACTGAGTGTAGCTTTTGTTCTTCCCTCAAACTCATCCAGTAGGATTTAAACGGGGGAATTCCATAATTTGAACCAAGACGAAGAAGCAGTTCCTCTTTTATACAATAACTAACTGGAAATGTGATTCCATTAAAAGTTCATTTTGACCACCTATGAGTCTTCCGCTCTCCTATGACTCCTCCACCATTCCACCCACAGCCAAAAATTAGTCTTAAAAGAGCCAAATAACTGAGAACCTGTTTTAGAATCAAAGCTGAAAAGGAGGCAAAAGTTTAAACACACACACACACACACACACACACACACACACACACACACTACCCTTAAGAACACACACACACACACACACACACACACACACTACCCTTAAGAAATGTGGATTTCCCAGGGATTAGAATTGGAAATGTCCTTTAGCTGATTGCAAAAGATATGATAAAGGCATGAGGGAGGGGGAGTTAATTAGGGAGGAGACACAAAAAGTCTCAGTGTTCTGGAAAGTCCAAGTGATATACTCCCAGCTCTTCAAAAATGCCATCAAATAAATAGTTGGTGACCTATCATTCAGTGTAACCCAAGCTTATCACCTGATGCCATAAGGGAGACTTCACCTTTCCATCTTGGTATACTTTTTGGTAGAAGTGTGTGTGGAGGGGGTGGTAGAGTCAGCAAGGCTATATATTCATAAGACTTTAGGATCTGATAATAGGCAGGTCTGAGTTCACTGATGCAGAAATTTTATTAGTACTGGGTGAAGTTCCTGACATATTTGTTTTAGGGATGGTGGACACAGTGAGGCAAGGATTTGGTATGTAAAGTATTTTGATAAACAAGAAATTTCCTCAGTTGAGTTACTTACTACCCTGGGAAGGGGGCTGTTTACCCTAAGGAGAAATCTATTGTCCTGAGAGAGGGCTATTTGAATAGTACGTTATTCTGAGAAGTAGTTTTTTAGAAAATTCCTGAAATAAACATATAGTCCCAGGTTTATCTGCCTGATCTAGAATTTTGAGCAGTGAGGTCTTGTTAATGCCAACTGCTGAAATAGTTCTATTAAGCTCTATAGATTGAGGCAAGGATTTTTCAACATGAATTAGAAGATTCCACAGAAATCTAAAGTTACAGCATGTTGGACATTATTCTCCACTCTTTGCATATGTGAATGTGTATAGATATACATTTTTTAACAATAAATAATCCAAGTTCTCCTTTCAGCTAATAATCTTTCTCATAGAAGTATAATTTAATACATAACTTTTTGTGTATAGAAGTATAATTTAATACATAATCTTTCTCATAGAAGTATAATTTAATACATTTTTTGTGTCCTGAACTATACCACAATGACAATTAAATTAATTTCAAACTAGTAAATTAATTTCATCTTTAATGGCAAGGAAAATTGTATACTTATGTTCATCACAGCTTTATTTACCCTAGCCAAGATATGGAAACAATCTAAGTGCCCATCAACGGTTAAGTGGATAAAGAAGATGTGGTGTATATATTATGGAAATGTAAGAAAAGAAATCTTGACATTTGAACATGAAGAGAACTTGAGAGTATTATATTCAGTGAAATAAGTCAGATGGAGAAAGAGAAATACTATAAGATTTCATTTGTACATGGAATATAATAAACAAAATAAGCTAAGAAACGAAACCAAACAACAACAACAAAAAACATGTAGATAGAACAGAGTGGTGATTATTAGAGGGAAAGGGACACAGGGCAAGAGCATGGAATGAGTAAAGGGGATTAACTGTATGGTGATAGATGAAAACTAAATTTTTGGTGGTAAGCATGCTGCAGGGTATACAGAGGTAGAAATATAGTTTTTGTACATATGAAACATATGTGATATTATAAATCAATGCTACCTCAATTTAAAAAAGCTAAGAAATTTAAATACACAACTCCTTCAATTATTAGGAAAATACAGTGAACTAATACAAGAAAAAGTTGATGTAAAGGAAAAAAAAATTTTAAAGAACAAAAAATTATAAAAGGCATGATTATGAATAAAATTTAACCCAATCAATAAATACAAAAAATACGTATGACATCAGATGCCTTTTGTTTAAAAATCAGGAAAGCTTCAAACATGAGAGTGTCCAGTGATATTTAGAATGTTTTGAGTTGAAACGTTCATCCATTGTTTTTGTAACTATTTCACTGCACCTATTCTAGAGTGCAGTTTGGTGATGTCAGTCAAATGCCCTAAGCCTGCATTTTTTTCTAGGAATATTCCCACACGGAACAATCAGAGGCATATAAAAGATTCATTCATGTTCACAAAGGTCATGTAGAAATGTTTATACATAAGTAGAGTTCCAGCCGTCACACCACATTCTAAGCAACAGAATGAAGGAATGAAGAAGAAGGTGCAAGAAAGATACACCAGCTCTCTGTTATGAACATTTACAGGAAGTTTTATCTGACATCTTACTGTGCAGCTCTTAGTCACGTTGCATACGCTGGGAAATATTTTTATTTTAGGCAGCCATACATCCAGTTAAAAATCAGCAGTTCTATTATAGTGTGAGAAAGAATATCTCTTTTACATTGTTTCACTGAGCAAATTAACAGCAATTTGTCTCAGTCTCTCCCATCTACTCTAGTCTTTCTGTAGAATAACTAAAAGGCTCATTAAAATTTCTTCCAAACAAAGGAGTTGCTCTTTTCTTTGAAAATAACCCATTACTATGCTGGAATTTTGGTGGCTGTAGCCAGCTTATTAAAAGTAGCCGTTGTTTTCCTTTTGAAAAGTACATGATAAAAACTGTAATCCTAGAATGTTTGTTTTTATTTAATTTATAAACACCTGTGGATATGTGAATGTGTTTAGAAAATAAAAACGCCGATGAGTATTTTCTGTAAAGTAAGAGAGCAAAGGATTTTAACTTATGCCTTGTATTTAATATGTTTTTAAAATAGACACACCCCCAAATCAGAAGTAAAATATAAATTTCTATGTATATCAATAAAAACATATTAATACATCCGTTATTCTATAAAATGCTTTTGCATATTTTATATTCCATATGAGAATGTTATAAACAAATAAACCACAATCCTTGTCTTTAAGATACTTAAATTCCACTGGGAGAGGTGGAAACATGTACTTACAATTTATGGTAGAATGATTTGAAAGCAGCGGATAGAGGAGTGCATAGATTGATACTGCAGTTCTGACCAGATTCACTCTTCCCAAACTGTAGGAACCAGAAAATTATTTGAGCTGCATCTGAGTACTGAAAAGGTGGGTAGGAGCACAAGAAGGTGCCTGTGTGAAGCTGTGAAAATTGTAGGTCTAAAAAGTTAACCTGGAATTCCCGTCGTGGCTTAGTGGTTAATGAATCTGACTAAGAACCATGAGGTTGTGGGTTCAATCCCTGGCCTTTCTCAGTGGGTTAAGGATCTGGCGTTGCCATGAGCTGTGGTATAGGTTGCAGACGCGGCTCGGATCCTGAGTTGCTATGGCTGTGGTGAAGGCCGGCAGCTACAGGTCCTGTTAGACCCCTAGCCTGGGAACCTCCACATGCCGCGGGTGCGGCTCTAGATAAAGGCAAAAAGACAAAAAAAATTAATAATAATAATAAAAAATATAAAAAATAAAAAGTTAACCTACTTCAAAAACTGCATTTATATTGACATGACTAGTAGAGTGTATCTGTGTGGGTGTGTGAAATAGAGTTAGACTAGAGAGGTTTGCAGAGGCCCTGAAGGGTGTGATATGTCATCTCAAGAAGTCTAAATTATTTTGTGAAAGTTTTGTGTAGAGGTTGAACCATTTCAAGCAGGTAAGTTCTGTCATAAGATTTCCATCTTAGGAAGGGTTGCATCTGATGCCCCTTCAATAGGTAGTCTAGTCCTTAAAGTAACATAGAAATATATGTGAAAAATCCAATCTCAAGTCAATGAATATGTTTGTGAACCTTACAGTGCCAACATAGTCCCATTTCTTTAGTCCATGATATGACAGTAGATGTTACCTTCCTCGAATAGTCAAAATGTAAACTCTATCGATTTCAATTGTTTTCACTTAAATATTCAGTTTAACCAAGGTTTAACTAGACTGTGTGCAGATTTCTTACTTTTAGTTTTAGTTCAAACCCTTGCATAACTTATCTTTTAAACCCTGGATACTACAACCCAGCACTGCTTATCTCTTAAGCGTGGTGCACATGTACAACCAATGTATCACTACACCCACAGCTTATCTCTTAAGCCCAGCATCGTACATGCATTCCTTTTGCTTCTCTGTGTTTATTTTCTCCTTCGCCCTTTTAACTCCTTTAGAAAATGGTGTAATTTTGGATGGAATATAAAGTTAGCAGTGTAAGTGACAGTGAAGGAGGGAAAAACTGTATTCAGGGAGAACAACCTGGAGATATTAAATTGAGAGATCAATTGAATATAAGCAATATCAGAAGGTAGTAAAATAGTTTTAGAACTACTTAGGTATTAAAAATACCTAGGTGTTTTTATTTGCATTGTCTGTATCATAATTCAGGTGAAACATGTACCATTTTTTTTCACAGAGTGCTAAGGAGCATCAGAGAGCATTCAAGGGTGTGCAAGCTAAGTAGTCTGTTGAGCTTAGCATATTTTCTCTCTTGCCTGTGAGAAGCCAAGCAAAAACAAAAACTTTCTAGTTGCACTTTTAAAATACTCTATCTCTGCATTTTCAGGTAATCCAGAGAGCATGTGACCACTTACAGAATTTCTGTGATGAACCATGGTATTATTACTTGTGCTTTAAAATCAATAACCAGAATCTCAGAGAAGTTAAACAACTTGTCCAATTTCATACTTCTACAGTATGGCAGGATCATTAGGTATAACTAACTCTAAAACGTGTGCTATTATGCTACAGATACCATCAATCTAAAAAGAATTTGTCAACTTTGAGATATTTTCATCTTTACCCGATAAAAATTGAAAAATGTCAATGTTCAGTTGACCTAATAGGAATTAATTGGAGCTTCCTTCTCCAATATTAGGACTGAGTTTCATAAATACTGGTGTTTATGGAACTATTTCAGTCATTCTATGTGAAACCTAATATGATTCTGAACAATTTTAGTTCTAAATATACAGGCTGCTCTGTCCTTATATTATCCGGACATTCTAGTCAAACTTCTTTCATTATTGACATAAAGCTGTATGAATCTAAATTCTCTGAATAGTTAATAAAAAACCTTTAAGAAGAGTTCAGTTATATTCTACCAGTGCTTTTCAAACTTTTCCAAGTAGTAAGGAACCAGAGAAAATTGATGTCCATGGATATTGGGGAGTAGATCCTAAAGAGGCTAACCATAAATGTGAAATATCTTTATAGCCTTTTGTATAATCCTAAAATATTCATGTGGATTTTGCATTCAATTCCATAACATATCCTTGCTTGTTTTAATAAAATCTGATTTAAGTAATTTACTATCTGTAAAAATCCTCCCTGTTGTTTTGATTTATACGCTTGGTTCTATTGCATTCAAAATAAAAACATTGCATTGGAAATAAAAGTAGTCAGTTTTCTATTCAATTGTTGATGGAGAGCATTATACATTAAAAAAAAATTCTGCTAAATAAACTGACTTCGTGAACAGCCATTTATCACTTAGGTTAGCAATGTATTGAATCATCTTACCTTGATATAGTTTTTGTCACGTTTTTATTTCATTCAAGCAAAAGAATAGCAACTCAATTTTCAAATCAAAATTTCTTCATTGTCCACCTGCTTCAGTTAGCCACTGTACACCTGTATAGGGAAACACGTTTCTTTGAATCTGGAGTATGATTATATGATTGAAGAGGTAACCATTTCTGCTTGAGAAGCTCTTACCTACACTGTTAATCTCAGAAGAAGGGTCTGGGCCCATGCTAGAAAAGGCCCATGCCAGAAAAGTGTGTGGTTCAGGAAATGGAGAAGAGATGAAAGCAAAGGTTATTTAAAACTAAGACTTTTAAAATATTATCACTTGAATGTGAAATAGGGGTGTAGCATGACTTTACAAGATTCCAAATCTAAAGCTAAGTAGCCAAGAAGTTTAAACTATTATTACTAAGGATAGCAAAGTGTAGAGGAGTATTATATGAAGTCAATGATCAAAAATTTGTCTCTATGTTTGTTAGATTGCAAGTCTGTAAATTATCTTAGAATTAATACCGTTATGACGTCAGATTTTTCTATTCAAGCACAAACCCCATCTTTCCATTTCTTTAAATATCAGGGATGATATATAGCTTGAATAAACTTGATGGGTCTCGGTTACCAGCAATAAAAAAAACAGACAAAAACAAATATGTGTTTGCTATACAATCTGATAAAATCATATATTTTAGAGTATATAAAGAAAATATAATTTATCCTAACTTTTTTAAAACATAAAGACTATAAAATTGAGTCTTATAGCAACTTGCTCACAGCAGGAGATTTTATGTCAGACCTGAGACCAAGTTTATTTCTTGTTTAGCATTTATCTTCATAGGCAATTAATTTGACATGCAAGTCTAAGAAAAATATGAATATCAAATATTTCTTCAGTTTTATATATTTTTGATTTTATTACCACACCAATAGATTACTTACAGAATTTGTTTTAACCTAATGAACCACATACTTAATTATGAAAAATTGAATGTAAAAACCAATTTTCTTTATGTGTATTCTACTCTACTACACATAAATTAACAGTATATTTTATGTTACATTGTTCTTCTGTATGTATCTTTATAAACTTGACCATATATATATATGTGTGTGTGTGTGTGTGTGTGTGTGTGTGTTTTTCCCCATGTGGGTGCTTTGTAGCAAAACTTCTTAACAGGAAGAGCTGTCTATACACAGATGCTGTTGCCACTTTCTCACTTATAATTTGCATTGGAACACATCTTTCTGGTTTATGGTCTTTGCCACATCATTAAAATTCCTATTGAAAAAAGCTCAAAAATGCCTCCCCCCCATCTTGTTCACTGAGGTGGTGCATAAATGCCTGCAGAATTCCTGACCACCTTTCCCAGTTCACTGAATTATTTTCCTTCTCACCCACTGCTCTAGAGCCACACTGGTCCTCTAAAAGTCAACAGAACATAGCAAGCTGTTGCCTGCCTAATCGCTTTTTTTGATTACGGTTTCCTCTGCCTAAAATACCTGTCCCGTTTCCTTTCATAACTCATTTTTTTCTAATCTTCCAGGACTCAATTTAAGTATTTTCTAAGGCTACGTTAATTAACCACCATGTGGAAGGAGCTACTTTTCACGCAATATCTTAGTATCTTAACCACTTCACTTAAAATACCCATGATCTTTCCTACCTTATTTATTGTCTTATTTACTCTTGTATTCCTATCACCAAGCAAAGTGACCATTATCAATAGTTTCTCAATTAATATTTTTGCAAAAATGAATGAATATACAACTTCTCAATTGAGAGCATGTGTGTCTTCATTCTGTAAGAAATAAATGATAGTTTGGGAAAAAATGCCTAAATTTAATAGATCTCAGTTAAATATACATTTCTTGACAACTTGTAGAGATCTAAACTGGTTGTGAAAATGCTATGTCACTTGCTATGAGGTCTTTAAGTAGACTATTTTCTAACCTTTAGAATGGGAATAATGATCTTATAGAGTACGCTTGTGTTTGTTACATAAAACACTTGCCTAATTTAGTCAGATATGAAAGAGGCTATTTAAAAAGAAAATCCAAGACATTTCATCCATTATTCTTACACTATTTCAAATCATTATCTTAGCTACTTGTCTGAAGTCCCCTGTTTTCTATTTAAGCACAACAATTAGTATTTGATCATACTGACCTAGTTAGAAAGGAGAAAAAAGAAATGAAAACTCCACAGCTTGTATAAAGTATTCTAAAGGGTTTGCTGAAAAAAAAAAAATCCAAAAGACTTCTGTTAAACTTTATCTGAAAAATACTGTGGTTTATTTTAAGTGAACTTCCCTTCACTTTTCCTCCCTGCAGCCCTTGGTAGATTTATGGTTTTTCAAAAGCTGTTTAGTTCAGAGGTAAGATGGAGAGGCTGAACACCTGAAAAGACGATGACCCAGGTACAAATGAAAGGTGGAGCACCACAGTATGAGAATAAGCAGATGGCAGAGATCAAGGCCTCAGACATGGTGAAGAAAGGGGGGAAAAATTAGAGGGCACAGGGATTAATGCCTCAAGATTTCAAAGATGTTACTTTCATCATGGTCTGCAAGAGAGAAAGAAAAACGGATTGATGTTCAAAGCATCTCAAAACTTCTGTTGCTTATAAAACCTTGCCTTCCATCCTTTGATTTGACTGTGAACAGCAATGTATTTTTCAGGCATGGAGGGCGCTAAGATCACAAACTCAGTATAGCTACTATCCGTTTCTTAGCACTTAACAAATGGAAAAAATTTTGGAGAAAACCATTGATTCCTGTATTACTTTCCAACACTTGACACTTTCCATTTGCTAAGCTCCTCCTCTGGATAAGAAAAAATCCTAGGACAAGAGTGAAGATACGTAGTAGCAAAGAAGAAACATGGTGGAATGAAAAGACTGCTACTAGGAAAGTGTCCCTGTGTGTGCAGAGCTAATAATATATCTCAGCCTTAGAAAGTAAAGACCAGGAAAGAGACTTGCTTTCTGTCCCTCAATTTAGATCATCAGAATGATAAAACTCAACTGATATTGTACAGGGAAGCATAAAATTTGTGCCATTCTGTCTACTACTATATCCTAAGATAGTCTTTGTCATTTAAATTTTTCCATTGGTTCACATTTTTTCTTCATCCTTACTAATAAGTTCTGGCATAAATCAACAATAATTGAAAGGCTACAGTTAGGCTACCACAAGGTAAATCTCTATGCAATCCCTCCTTCCTGCTTGTAAACAGGAAAAGTTGAGTCCTTAGGAATAGTGTTGCTTTTAAATAGAACTGTTTAAGATAGCTCTCTTTTGCCTCTTTTTGCAAGATTTAATGGGGACCAAGTTATCTTTCTCTTGGAGTTAATACATTTGAGGATCAGTCAGGGACCGTATGAAATATTTTAAGAAAATAATTAAGGGAATGATGAGAATGATTGGCATATTTACATTGCGATATGGTGGACGAGATGATTCTGCCTCCCAATACATTGTGGGTCCACTGGGGTATCTGCATCTGAGATTGTTCAATAAATATCACCGTCATGGGAAATTTCATGACACTTTTGAGTTTCAGGATTCCAATTTAAAGAGTATTGACGTTAAATTCACGTCACCCCACTCTGTTTTGCTGTAGCTAGTATATATTCTCATAGTTGTTCTGCTACCCCTTCTGTCTGTGTGTTTTATCTCCAAATTGGGGGAGAGTTGAGTGATTGCTTTGCTTTCTATGCATTCTTTTGAGCATTGAAATAAATGAATAGAAAACAAAGGACTTTTGTGAAGAACTTCTTGATATATTTTATGAATTGCATATCTTTTTTACAGTGGAAAATATTTCATTGTTAGAGTTTTTGTTTTTGTTTTCATAATTTAAGACCTACTTAAGATATGGTTGGAGTTCTGGATTCTGTTTTGTGAAATTAAGATTACCAATTTAGTATCTGGCTAGGAGTTATATTGCTCAGAATCCTTTTCCCCTGTGTTTCTAGGTTTCAGTTAGCCAATAATGCATCTTGTGCATGACTTGAAAAATGAAGCTGAAGTGGAAACCATTACTCTCAGCAAGTTATAGTCATCAGATACAGTGTCAGCATGCTATCTAGCTTGTCTTCCCAACAGTTGGCCTTGATAATGAACAGAGGTCTTAAGGTTAACTATCAAGGGCTTAGTGGTACTCTCTAGAGAGTAAACAACTTCTAAAGATTTTTGCATTTTGCATATCTTTTCTCCCCTATCTCCTCCCCTGTCTCCTCACTTTGATGTGCATTGTTTCTGGGATTTTCCTATAAACTCTAACCTGTTCACATAGATTGATGCTGCAAGTGTCATGCTTAGTGACTCTGTTTGACACCCTTTTTCCAGAACTTTAATTTCCTCGGCTCCTCTTACGTATGTGTACATTGTAATTCCTATAACAAACCACCTGTTTGCACATTAATTTTTGTGACTTGTTTCCTGGTTGAGCCATCTCTAACAGAGATTTTATGTATCAATTCTTTGGGGGCAGAAACCTAAAGCTGTGATTCCAGAATTGGTTCTTTGATCTGATAGATTTAAAGACACGAACAGCCTCTTTTCCAGTGCTAAGTGAACACTGGAAGTCCCTGATATTAAGTGGCAAAATAGTTACTGAAATCCTCACTTTTAATGATCTAGAGTCAAGTGCTTATACAAGTCTAGGCTTTGGATGACCACATAGCTATGGCCATTGAAAATCATAGTGGAAATAAAGATCATAAAGACTTTGGGGCTGGTTTCTTATAAGTGCACTCAAAAAACCAGAAGGAAGAAAAATGATGAGGTCGCTTCTTTACATTTCTATCTAAAGTCCAGAGTAAGCAACTAGTAAATTTCCATTTGTCCTAAAGAAACCCTTATCCTCTATAGTAACAGTTTTAATATTTATGGGGAATAAAAAAACAAAAAACAGGAAACAAAAACCTAAATTTGTTCCCATAGTCATTAAATTACCTTTAAATTAAAATTATAGACTTTCAGGGTATCATGTTAAATTTAGAGAATTAATCAGGGAATTGTAACATCCAGAATATGGACTTGGAGTTCCCAGCGTGGCTCAGTGGAAATGAATCTGACTAGCATCCATGAGGACACAGGTTTGATACCTGGCCTTGCTCAGTGGGTTAATGATCTGGCATTGCCGTGAGCTGTGGTAGAGGTCACAGTCGCAGCTCAGATCTGGCATTGCTGTGGCTGTGGTGTAGGCCAGTGGCTATAGCTCAATTTGATTCCTAGCCTGGGAAACTCCATATGCTGTGGGTGGGGCCCTAAAAAGATTTAAAAACAAACAAACAAAAAAACAGAATATGGGCTTAGGAACATAAAGGAAGAATACAATCAAATTTGACACTGTAAATTCTGAAAAATCTCCTCTGTTGGTGTACCCTTGCAAAAGGAGGTGGGGGGGACCAACTCTTGCTAAATAACCTGGAATTACCACTTATAAATATATAAATAAAGATTTGGTAGGTATAGGAGGCTGAAAAATGTTCTCCAATGATATCAAGTCCTAATCCCTGGTAACTATAAGTGGTACATTATTTGGAAAAAAAAATGTCTTTGCATGCATGATTAAGTTAAGAATGTTGGAGTTCATTCAGGACTCTCTAGGGGGGCCCTAAAAGTTAAGGACAAGTGTCCTTATAAGAGAGAGGTACAGTGAGACATTCAACCACACAGAAGAAGAGGAGGAGGTGATGTGAGGACAGAGTTATAGATGGGAGTGGTGCAGCCACAAGCCAAGGAACCATGGCTTTCAGTATAAACTGAGAGAAGCAGAAAATGGATCCTCTTTGAGAATCCCCAGAAAGAGCAGCAGGACACCTTGATTTTGGTGATGGAAACCGATTTTGGATTTCTGGCCTCCAGAACTGTGAGAAATAAATTTCAGGTTTTTTTTTTTTTTTGTCTTTAAGACTGCACCCGCAGCATGTGGAGGTTCCCAGGCTAGGGGTTGAATTGGAGCTGTAGCTGCTGGCCTACATCACAGCCACAGCAGTGCAGAATCCGAGTCGCATCTGTGACTTAAGCCACAGCTCCTGGCAATATCAGATCCTTAACCCACTGATCGAGGCCAGGGATTAAATCCTCATGGTTACTAGTCAGGTTTGTTAACCACTGAGCCACAATGGGAACTCCAAATTTCAGCTGTTTTGATCACTAAGTTTCTGGTACTTTTTTCACAGAAGCTTTAGGAAGGTAATAGAGTAGAAAATTTGTCAATGCCTCAAGACTCCAGCACCTGTAAGTCTTCTAGACCTATAAGCAGACTCAGATTTTTCTGGGCTTCAGGAGAGTACATTAGTAAGGATTATCTTATGCACAAAAATAATGGCAAGGATTTTGCAGATGAAGAATATGTATGAGAACATATGGTAAATGTAGAAGGAAGGGTAGAAGAATATGATGTTGGAATGGAATGAATTCATTAAAACGAGCACACTTAACTGAAAATTCTGGATGTACCTAATTAATGTGAGGAACTTGGAGTAGATCTAGCAGTTTCCTGGGTTGGTTGACTGGACTCTGGACACAAAAGTGGACTATGGTAAATTAAGTTGGAGGTGCCAAAATTTCTTTGATATATGGTGGAGAAAGACATACTAAATTTTAGAGAGATCGAGTGCTAGGATATATTTAATATGTATGACCTACTCTACTCTTTAATCTAGTCCTATGTCTTCGAGGAGGGCACGGAGACTTTGACAAGTGCATTCGTCAGGGGAGCACGTGTATCTGTGAAGAGCTCTGTGGTGACACTTACCTATAGTTCAGCAGCCACAGTGGGGGAAGCTCTCACTGGAACAGGCACTATAAATTCAGTGGGATACAGAAAAGAAACTCATAGACTTGGAGAACAGACTTGTGTTTGCCAAGGGGGAAGGGGAGGGAGTGGGGTGGGCTGGGAATCTGTGGTTAATAGATGCAAACTATTGCCTTTGGAATCGATAAGTAAAGAGATCCTGGTCTATAGCACTGGGAACCATATCTAGTCACTTACGATGGAACACAGTGGAAGATAATGTGAGAAAAAGAATGTATATATGTATGTGTGACTGGGTCACTTTGCTGTACAGTAGAAAATTGTAAACCAAATGTAATGGAAAAAATAAAAATCATTAAAAAATAAAATGCTAATATACATACATACATACATACATACATACATACATACATAAATTCAGTGTGATAATGGAATCCCAGAGGGGCAGGAAGTAGTGGCAAGAGTTAACCTGTAGTGAAATGGGAGACATTGTTATGACATGGGCAGCAGGGCTGGTACAGTTAGACAGAATGGTTTGATTTCAGGAATCTTTGGTTTTGACTAATTAATTCTAGTATCTCTACTACTGAAACAGAAATTCACCTTCCATGCAGCCTCTTATTTGAATTTTATATGAAAAGACTTCTAAGTCTAGTAAAAAAAATTGAATTAGCACAAAATAGAGCTAAGGATCTTTAACCCAAACTTGAACTTGTAAAGAGATTGAGTTGCTTAAAAGTCTTTTTTTTTCATTTTCTTGTATTACCCTCTCATCTAGTAAAATATTAGTTGCTAATAGTTAACCTTAAAGCTCAATATTTATATATAGGATACTGAAGGAAAGTTGAGTCCACTTAGGGAAGAACATTAAAGTTGATTATCAAAAGGAAAGAATGGGGAACATCATGTGAGAAGAATGAGTTCTGCTTGGGGAGGAACTGACATTAAAGGTGGAAAAAAAGACATATACGATGTTTTGCACCTTCACTTTGAGAAAAAATACTGTAATTTTTGTTTTACAAGTATAGTTGTGTTATTTTATTGGAGTCTAATGATTTTACTGTTGTTTTACTTAGAGTTAAATATGATTAAAATATGTATATGTGGCTACCAAGTTGACAAGAGGTTGTACTGTGCTGGGTTGTGTTTTGTCAACTTCTTGTTACTACTCCTGTCTAAGGCTGAAAAAAATATTTTCCAAAATTCCTTTTCCCTGTTGGTTTCAGGTTAGCTTTGGCTATGAGAGGAATTTTCATGGGATTGAGAGATGAAAGTACAGCAGAATCCATTGCTTTCAGAAGGTCGTGGCTGCCAGAAAAAGATGTACTGATGCCTGGCAATCTCCAACTTCTGTGTTATATTCCTCACTACTAGTCCAGTCAAACAACAACAGCCTCAAGCTAGGAGTTATATTGCTCAGAATCCTCTTCCCCTGTGTTTCTAGGTTTCAGTTAGCCAAGAATGCACCTTGTGCATGACTTGAAAAATGAAGCTGAAGTGGAAACCACTACTCTCAGCAAGTTATAGTCATCAGATATAGTGTCAGCATGCTATCTAGCATCTCTTCCCAACAGTTGGCCTTGATAATGAACAGAGGTCTTAACACTTTCAACAGAGATGGCAGCTTCCAAAGACCCCTCTAAGAACTCTACTTTTTTGAGTCCACTTCGGCAGCCAGAAGAGGATGCGTGGCTGGAGGAGTTTTCTGCAAGCACTGTGTTGCCCAGTCAAGTCAGTGTACAAGCTGTGATGGTGAGTAACTTTATATTTCCAACTCCTATCTTCTACACCTCAACTTCTCCAGCAATGATATGCCTTTACCCCATATCTTTTTTTAGGGCCACACTCATGGTATATGGAAGTTCCCAGGCTAGGGGTTGAATGGGAGCTGCAGCTGCCAGCCTGCACCACAGCTTCAGCAACACCAGATCCAAGCCATGTCTGCAATATACACCACAGCTCATAGCAATGTGGGATCCTTAACCCAATGAGTGGGGCCAGGGATCAAACCTGCATCCTCCTGGATACTAGTAGGGTTTGTTACTATTGAGCCACAATGGGAACTCCCTCCATTAATAGTTTTATTACTCCCTTTTCCTTGCTGTACATTGATGGGTACATTTAATATTTTAATAATATTTAATGATATTAAATGTCTTGTTTATGCTGTTATGCAAAGAAATAGTCTATATATAGACCGTCATTATCACATACTCATGAAATGCAGTGGATAGTAAAACTTTGCCCTAAAAATTGTCACCAAGTAAAAATGTGTTTGTCAGTAAGTAGAAAAATACACTATTAATGCATGTTATATCTACATTTGTATAGATTATGATTTTTTCAGTGACATCCTCCTAATATTAGCAACAGTATTAACATTTGACTGATATTTGTAACCCCCCAAATAAGCCTTTTACTACCTTTACAAATGCTATAATTTCAGATATTTTCCCCAATGATGTAAAGGGTATATCAGCTTGAAGGTAAAATGCCCATTTCCAAGTCTATGGATCCTGGCAGAATTCAGTGACAGATTTTATTTACTTATGAGTTCTGTTCCTAATTCTTTCAAATGTTTGAAATCCATCCTACTGCCACCATGTGACTATTCATTAGAGGAGTCACTAAAACAGAAAGCATTAACTGTGTATCTGCAATAAACAAATGAGCAAACAAACAAATCTACATTTTAAACTGTTACAAATAACTATACACAGTAGTGCTTTCCCAATGTCCTAAAGTTATTCTTAGTTTTCCTTTTAGAATATAAGCAGTGTTACTTCCCTCGATCATAGATAAGAAAAATCTGCTTCTTTTTGATATTTTCGTAATTCTGGCCATATTGTAGTTAATGTTTTGCTTTTCTAAAACTTACTTGGAGAGTAATATCTCCTACAAAGGTCATGACTTTAGAAGATGTGTGAAGTGAAGTGAGTGGCACAAAACAGTGGGTAGTAAAGCATCATACAAGTCATTGAACAACAAGGTCAATTGCTTCATATCTGCTTGTGGTTCAACACAGCTGGAGTGAAAAAAATCATAATGCTTGACTGGCACAGTGCAGCAGTGTAATGTGGAATAATAAGAGAGCTGAAATCATCAGCTTACAAAAACTGTTAGTCTGACTAGGTAAACACAGAAAGAAAAGGCTAGTTGTCAACAAGAAAGTTGGGGGAAAAAATCTATGTGAGAAATACAAGCATGGAATACAAAAGCCCATGCCCCACACTCCTTTAAACAACAGACTTGGAGTATTAAAATGGCTGCTGCATTCTAATTTAAACTAGTATTGAACTTTCTTTGAAAATAGTAAGCTCTACCTCCTGCCATTGTCAATCCTGTGTGCAAAAATAGGATTTTTATATATTGATAATCTGAACATAAATTTTATTTGACGAAGAGCCATAAATACTTTAGTAAATGCTATGATTATGCTAGCATATCTTACAGCATGTATCTCAAGACTAACCTCAAACAGCGAGGGGGTTTGGTGTATTGTGTTTTTTGTGTTGTGTTTATGGAGATTTTTATGTGGCGATATGGCTTGTAAAAAATAGTTTCAGTATTGAGAGAGAGAGGTCAAGCTGTCAATTAAGATGTTGCTCTGCCCTTTTCTGAAGCGTTCAGTGTCTTTAAGGGCACGATACACTATAACTTCTTAACCATTCATTTAGCTCTGATGCCCAGAGAAGCAAAGTGCCCACTGACATAGCGAGAAGTTTTCTTGCACTAAGAGCTGAAATTAAGTGCCCAGGGAGTGTTTTTTTCTGAACCCAAGTACTCATAGGGCGCATGCATTTTTCAGAGTCAAAGCTACCCTGTACTCGCAATCAGTGCTCTTTGTACTTGGCTGGGGCGGCGTAATCAATTACAGGCACATTAAAATGGAGAAGTGTTCAGCTAATGGTGCATAATGTTGGAGGTGTAGTCCTCTGCTTTTGTCTTCTTTGCTCATTTGCTTTTTGGTGAAAAATCAATTAAGATGACTAGCAAAACACACCACAGACATTCTAAAGAAGACTTTCCTTTCTTTTATATGTTTGACAGAGCTTCCCAATTATTAACACAATCATATTCAGTAAGCCTCTGCTATTAATTGTCTCCTTTTCACCTTTATGGGTGAGGCGATTGACATTCATTTGGTAGAAGGCATTTGGACTTTCCAGAGATGATCAGAGACTACCATGTGGGTGGACATCTGTGCAGTTTAAGATTTCCTCTGGAAAGAATTTTTTAAGTATAAATATTCAATAAGACAGAAGAGTTGTCACAACACATTCTTTCAGTCTATACTCACAGAATGGGCCTGGATTTCTCATCCATATTTGTAGGAATTAGAAATATTGGGACATGTTTTCCTATTTTTAGGAAAATGACAACAAAAATATGGCAACTCATGTATTAAGAAAAGGCAGGATGGCTATTGGGCAGGAAAGAAATGAAATGGGGAGGTCCCACTATAGTGCAATGGGATTGGCAGTGCCTTGGAAGCACTGGGTTGTAAGGTTTGATCCCTGACCCTGTCAGTGGGTTAAGGATCAGGAGTTGCTACAGCTGGGGCAGTTACAACTGTGGTTCAAAAATGATCCCTGGCCCAGAAACTCCATATGTCACTGGGCAGCCAAAAAAAAAAAAAAAAAAAAAGAAAAAAGAAAAGAAATGGTGACTATTTCTATTTTCATGGACAATTTTTAGTGATTAGATCTTGAATCTTGTTCTTGTACCTATGAAGTTAGGATTAAGTTTAAGTAAGTAAGAGAATAGAATCAATCTTCTGGATAGAATAGCAAGCCTTTGAATCAGCTGTTCACATTGTGATCAATGTTTCAGACCAATGTATTAGTCCTGGCACATCTGCTAGTGGTGTGCATAATAAAACATTATACAATATCAAGTTCATTTCACATTTTTGTTCATACTTTTTACTTACTTTCATTCTGTTTGTTACTTAGCCTAACATAATTTCTTTCCAGCTCTTCAGTTTTAGTCTACTTTTCATGACGTACAAATAGCAGCATTTTGTAGAATGTGAGTCATGTTTCAAGTCGATTTACTCCAAATATAGTAGATTATAGTCTCTCCCCACCTTCCTGTTTATCCCCACTCTAAAGGACTTATTTTATTATAAGAGGGTATTTTCAACAGTTTCTGGCAAATAAGATGTTTCAGGCTTTACTTGTAAATGATCCTTTCTCTTTTCATTGCAACCGATTATGTTTGCCATGAGGGTATTTAAGGTATAAGGGTTGTGAAGAGAGAGGAGGGAAGGAATAAGAAAATGCTTTTGTAAATCCTTGGACTTTAGATTTCTATCAGTTAGAGGCAGGCCACACAAAAGAAAGTTCCCAGAGCTAGGGAAGGTCCAGTTTACTCAATAGAGCCAAACTGAAACCAGTGAAAAATCTCCTTTAAAAACTGATATTTTTTTTTTTGTTTTGTTTTGTAATGATGCTCTGTGCATGGTCTCTAGGAAGCATTTTAGATGCAATGCATTAGAAAAGATTTTCTGTCCCCTGGGTAATAACAACCCCAATAGAAAAAGTTATATCTTCCTTTAGCTCTCCGGATGGAGAATGTCAGACAAACTTTGTTGTTCTCATTCTGTCTTGCAACCCAAGGTAGACTTTTGACAAGCTGTCAAGCTGCCCAGAGGTTGCATAGCCTTCTTCCCTGTAGGTGATGCCTTCCCCAGGGTGAACTGAAATGGGAAATCTACCTAAAAACAGAATGGAGAAAATCAAGGAATGATATAATTAAGGTTTTTCTGATCATCTAATCCTTGCTGAGGGAAGAGATCAGTTATTTCACAAGATTTGTTTGCAGTGCTTTGCAGTGTATGTCATATCATATGAGAAAGGAGATTCTTATCTGGAACTGTGCTGTGCCCTTTGTAAATTTGGCCTCTGAAATTTTGGAACAGACACATGAAAGGTGCTGGCTAAAAGATTTGGTGGAATGTTAGCTTTGACTTTTTTTTTTTGGTTGACAGTAATATATCTCTGCATAAATACTTTTGGCCTACTGAGCAAAATTTCTGTTATTTTACATTTTACAGCTTTTATTTTGCCCTTGCTCTAAAAATAGCCAGAGGAGATTCTGTTTGAAAAATTTCTTATTTTCTTCTTCAAACTCCTTTTGGTGAGTTAATGTATCTTTAATCCACTGCTTTTAAGATACTTGTTATCACAGCTATGACTTGATTCTAATTGGAAAAAAATATATATGCATAAAAGTGTAGCTATAATGTAGTAAGCTTTACTGCAAAGACTGCATATCTGAGCAGAAAGGAAAACTGGTTATACAATATGCTGTTTAGAAATGGCATTAGGGGCATTTCAGGACTGACCTAAGTGAGGGTTCTGAGGCACCTAAATGAGCCTTGTATACTTTGGCAGACTTCAGAGTGAAAGGTGTGGGATAGTATTTGTGGATCTCTGACACTGACGTCATTCTAGCTTCATTTTTTTTTTTTTTTTTTTTTGTGAGCCCTGCAGTCTCCAATTAACCTGCAAAGGAAAGTATCTCCTTTCTTTTTTTTAAAGACTCCAGAAGAATTCTTTTAGAAAAGGTTCTCTTTAACTCAATGAGTCAGTAAAAAGCCAAAACATTTACAAGTCTTAAATTTGTGATCTTTATTTTACTTCATTCACTGCAGTTTTTCTTTTATTAGCTACCACGTTGAGGGAAACTGGGTGTTTGAATTCTGACTTTTACTTCTGCTGCTGCCAAAGCAGATCCTTCATTCCTCTGCACAACTTAGGAACTTTGAACTTGGGAAATTTGTCAGTTGACAGTTTGGTATGTTTTTGTGTGTGTAGACACACATGCATTAGTATCTGCATACAAGTTGAAAATACTGATATTAAATCTCATTCTTTTATAGGCATGTCAAGTAGATAAAAAAATGAAAATAGACATTGTATGCACTGCTTTTGTGTGTGTTTTGTGAAAGTACTGTCTTAGCCATGTACTTTTGCTTTTCTTATTTAGAAAAGGTACTTTTATTAGGTGTCTACACTATATAGGCTCAGAACATGTTCTTTCACATACACGTTATTACTCATTGTCCTTGTGGGCAAATATCAAATAATAGTTAATGTCCTTATCTCCTTCTCCCTTTTAGCTTGGCAAACCTGTGCTTTTTTTATTTTTATTTATTTATTTATTTATTTATTTATTTATTTATTTATTTATTTTTAATGTGTGGTGAATCTCTGTACCTGAATAGGCTATTTCCTAGAAATATGTGGAGACATTTTTCACTTTAGGAAGACCTCATGATTTAGGACTCAAAAGTCAATGAAAATGCTGTTACTCACTTATACTTCCAGGGGCTCTATGCTTTACACTGTGGTCTTCACAGATGTGATTTTCTAGTGGTGGGCCTTGTAGATATCTTACTCATTTTCCAGATAAGGAAATGGAGATTCAGGTGAGCAAATGTCTGATGTGAGAACAACAGGACCAAATTAGGTCCAGATGTTCTGGCACAAGTCAATGTCTAGCTCTGAAGAGCTTCATAGTTATTTTTCTTCCAGTAACTGTAGGAATAAACTATTCATCTTTTTTTTATTCTAAAAACAAACAAATGACAAACTAAAAAAGTAAGACCTACAAGAAAGGTTTGGGAGAATCTGCCTAAGGAATAATTGATATAAATTAAAGTTAATTCAGAAATAAAAACATACACTAACATTTCAGTTTTTAATGTTCCTTGTGTCTTTTTATGCCAGAAGTCCTTACCTTAATCAATGATTAATTGGATAAATAAAATGAGTGTAAAGGTTTGCATTTGTTCCCTACTGGAAACTGAAAGTTCTTTCCATATCCAAAGAGCTGATAAGAGTGAACAAATAAATACGTTATCAAACTCTGCAGAAAGCTTAAATTGGGTTGTTAGAGACTGAGGCATTTTCCCCATAATGAAATCAGTAGTTTCATTTATAATGTGTTAATTCCATTGTCCGTCTACATATAAATTAGCCAAAGAGTTAATACAAGTAAAAAATGGCCTTCAAGTTTTGGTGAATATTTAAACAGCTTTTGATGAAGAATATTGAGTGAAAATACAGTGTCAACTTGCTACTTAAACTATAGAGATTAGTGTTTAGAATATAATGATAGGTAGAGCTATATATGTTTTCATTTGAAGTGACAAATCAGTTACAACAGTAGTATCCCATACTTAAACATCTTTTTCCTGTAATTAAAAAAGCAAATTTTTAAAAATAATGATAAAAAATTTTTCTCTCGCTTAATATTTATATATATGTGACTCCAAATATTATAAATCTTCCTAAAAAAATAACTAAAATCTTTATAGTTAAATCCAAAAGCAAATGATGACTTAGAGTAAGTGACTAAAATAATCTAAAAGCTTTCTGTACTTTTAAGGAACCTCAGGATCTTATAGTTTATTAAATTGTCCTATAGTCAAGAATGACCTTCATAATCCAATGAAGTTATATTCCTAATAAGAAGTTCCAGTAATGATGACCAATAATCTACTGTTTTCTTGATTCCATTATTTCAATAAATTTATTTTAAAAAATTATGTTAACCAAATTTTAAAATATTTAAATGTCTTTCCTTTTGGAAAGATTGAATTTTAGTGACCAAGAACCAAGTTTTGCCTTTATTCCTTGGTTCATAGACAAAAAGTAGGAGTCATTGTGATGGATATGACATAGTCAAGTTCTTGATTTTATTAATGAGTAAGCTGAATTTATTTCTTAATAATTTGATGTAAATAGTTCTTAGCTTATTATTAAGTAAAATTTTGAAAGTTAGAGGCTAGGGCTTGAATTAGCAGCTGAATTTGAATTCTTTCCCTGCTTCTATCTTAGACACTAGAGTAAATCTAGTAATTTCTCTGGTCCACATGCTATAAATGTGAATAAAATTGGCACTGATCTTAAGGATTTATTGTGACAATTAAATAAGCTAAATATCCCTTAAATTATTTCATTTATCCATTCATTTAATGCATATAATTGAGTTGCTTTCAAATTATCTTCTGTGGTATTTCTGCTACCTCTAAAGCTACCATTTTGTTTTCTTCCACTTTTTTGTGTGTAACATCTTGAGTTTTTCCATTCAAAGCTATCTCCACATGGATGCTCACTTAAAAACTCTCACTTTTTATCCCTTCTCTTAGTCTAGCATCTGCATTAATCACTAAAATGAATTTTTCTTTTCAGAGATTCCCAGCCTTCTAGGATATTGTTTCAATTTTATGCCTCTTGTCTGCTTTATGGGTTATTTTGCTATCCACTACTTTTTAAAGGCCTGCTGTGATTTCTATAGCATTGTGTTCTCTTACCTTCCCCTGCTTTAAAAACTAGCATGGTTTAGTGGTTTAAGAGAATCAATTTTTTTTTTTTTTTTTTTTTTTTGGTGTTTTTAGGGCTGCACCAGTGGCATATGGAGGTTCCCAGGCTAAGGGCTGAATCAGAGCTGCAGCTGCTGGCCTGTGCCACAGCCACAGCAACACCAGATACTTAACCCACTGAGCAAGGCCAGGGATCGAACCTGCATCCTTATGGATACTAGTCAGATTTGTTTCCACTGAGCCACAATAAGAACTCCAAGAGAGGATATTCTTGAATTAAGTAGCCTTCAAATCCTAGTCCACAACTCACTATCTGTATGACCCTAGGGAAATTGCTTCTTTTTCTGTGCAGTGAGGCTCACTGATAATGACAGGAGAATAAAATTAGCTAACATTTATAGAATGTGCAAAATAGTGTCTGCCATGTAAGTATGTTATTATCTTTATGTAATATAATCTCATTTATGAATAAAGAGAGAAATCACAATTATCTATACAAAGTTTATCACTAATTTGTGGAGTTTCTATAATGTTTTTCTTCTTTGCACTTTTCTATATTTTTCTTATTTCCTGCAATGGTAATCAATCACAGTAAAATAAAACATATTTTAAACAAATGGTTGACGTCATCAAAAGTAAACATTCAATTGAAACTATTACTTTCTTAGCATTGTACTCCATTTCTTGTAAATTTTTTACAGAGATGAGGATATAAAAAATCCATTTATAACAAGAGCTATGTTCTGCTCAAAGAAAATATTTGGAAACATTGAAATACTGTCCATTTAAACAAGGCCTCCTGGCGTTCCATTTGTTCCATTATCAAAATAATAGCACTGAGTGTATCTGGCAATAATCCAGATTGCCATGGCAGAGTCTAATGGAAGTAATTTTAATTGTTAGCTTCATGTGGATATGGGGGGATTGCAAAGGAACCCTCCTGAAGTTATATTCAAAATATTGTATTATGCTATATTCTAGCTTTTATCAGGTTCTCAAAGTATTGTGATCCCCAAAATCTACAAAGCTTAAGGACTCTTGGACACTTACCTTCAAACACATCCCTATTTGGATTTTATAAATAATAACTTATGTCATCAAAAAATAGGGTATCAAACATCTTAATTATGTAAAGAAAAAATGATTATTATCAGATTGTTATTTTTATTTTGGATATTTCTATACTTTCCAAATTTTCTATGAACCACCTGTGTTAACTTTCAGATGATAAAAAGAAGTTGTTTTAACTAAATACACAAACCAATATTTACTAGTATATTTCATTTTTTATAAACCCTCCTCTGTTCTCTATCTTTCCATCTCAGATGAATGGGATAAGGTGACATTCTCAAACTTAAAAAAGATAAATGATTAGTTGCTACGAGTGTGTTAAAAATCCCACTACAGTGGCTCAAGTCACTACGGAAGCATTGGATTGATCCCTGGCCTGGTACGCCAGGTTAAAGAATCCAGTGTTGCCACAGTTGTGGCTCAGGTTGTACCTGAGGCTTGGATTCAATCCCTGCTCAGAGAACTACTGTATACCCTTGCAGTGGCCATGAAAATAAAGGTAAATGAAATGCCAGCACTAGCAAATTAATGGTCTGTATCTTTCTTCTCCTATTACCTGAGACATTAATAACTTCTCTTTGAGTGCAGCTCACAACCTGGAGTTTAAAGAAGCATGCTATCCATTGACAAACTGCAGGTTCCTATTTGATTTGATAGTTATGACAGGAGAATAAAATTAGCTAACACTTATAGAATGTGCAAAATAGTGTCTGCCATGTAAGTATGTTATTATCTTTATGTAATATAATCTCATTTATGAATAAAAAGAGAAATCACAATTATCTATACAAAGTTTATCACTAATTTGTGGAGTTTTTATAACTCCAGAATGTAGGCTCTGTTGTAAATGATGCAACCAACAAGAGCTTACTCTCCAAATATACAAATAACTCAACCACCAAAAAAACAAACAATGCAATCAAGAAATGAGCAGAAGGGAGTTCCTGTCGTGGCGCAGTGGTTAATGGATCCGACTAGGAACCACGAGGTTGCGGGTTCGATCTCTGGCCTTGCTCAGTGGGTTAAGGATCTGGCGTTGCCATGAGCTGTGGTGTAGGTCACAGAGGTGGCTCAGATCCTGCGTTGCTGTGGCTGCGGCATAGGCCAGTGGCTACAGCTCCAATTGGACCCCTAGCCTGGGAACCTCCACATGCCATGGGTGTGGCCCTAAAATACAAAAGGCAAAAAAAAAAAAAAAGGAATGAGCAGAAGACCTAAATGGACATTTCTCTAAAGAAGACATACAGATGGCTATTAGGCACATGAAAAAATGCTCATAACACTAATTATTAGAGAAACGCAGATCAAAACTGCAATGAAATACCAACTCACACCACTCAGAATGGCCATCATTAATAAGTCTACAAATAACAAATTCTGGAGAGGATGCAGAGAAAGAGAACCCTCTTTCATTGTTGGTAGGAATGTAAATTGGCACAACCACTGTGGAAAACAGTATGGAGGTACCTCAGAACACTAAATACCCATGTGATCCAGCATCCCACTCTTGGGCATATATCTGGACAAGACCATAATTTGAAAAGATACATGTACCCCTATGTTCATAGCAACACTGTTCATAATAGCCAAGACATGGAAACAACCTAGATGTCTATTGGCAGATGAATGGATAAAGAAGATGTGGTACATATATATAATGGAATACTACTTGGTCATAAAAAAGAATGAAATAATGCCATTTGCAGCAACATGGATGCAACTAGAAATTCCCATACTAGATGAAGTAAGTCAGAAAGAGAAAAACAAACACCGTTTGATATCACTTTTATGTAGAATCTAAAATATGGCACAAATGAACCTATTTACAAAAAAGAAACAGATTCACAGACATAGAGAACAGACTTGTGGTTGCCAAGGTTGGGGGGGTTGCAGAGGGAGTAGGATGGATTAGGGGTTTGGAGTTAGTAGAAGCAAACTATTATTTTAGAATGGATGAGTAATGAGATCCTACTATATAGCAAAGGGAGTTATAGCCAGTCTCTTGGAATAGACCATAATGGATAATAATATGAGAAAAGGAATGTATATATATTTATAGCTGGGTCACTTTGCTGTAGAGCAGAAATTGGCACAACATTGTAAATCGACTGTACTTTAATAAAAAATGTAAAAAAAAATGTAGGCTCTTGAGGCCAAGGTATTTGGAATATAAGGCCCACCACCATTAACTCAATGTTTCAGTTTCTCTATCTGTAAAATGGGAAAACAACAGTACCTATATAATAATACTATCATTATTAACAGAACAAAAATAAGCAAAGCACTGAAAACAGTGCCTGGGCATTTTAAGAACTCGATGAATATACTTTTCATCTTCCCACTCCTTTTCCTTTTATGTATCCTTTTATCCTACCTCTTAGGGTAACACATTATAATCTCTTATCTTTCATTTTTTAAAATCTCATCCTCTTTCCCATAAATATCCACTCATTTTGTACATCACTTCAAAGATTTACTGGGCTCCAGTGATTTCAGTAAATTTCAAGGAAGCATTTTTTTCTCTTTAAAAAGTAGCTTTATTGAGAAATAATTCACGTGTCATACAGTTCACCCATTTGATATATACTATTCAGTGCTTTTTTGTATGTTCACAAATATGTGCAACTCTCAGTTGTGCCACAGAAATTTTAAAATATTTTTATCACCTCAAATAGAAACCTCACACCCTTTCCCTGTAAATTTCTTGTCTGCTCACCCATATCAGAGCTAAAGAACCATTACTTTACTTTGCCTCCTTAGATTTGCATATTCTGTACATTTTATATTTGGTCTTTTGTGATTGGCTTCTGTATCTGAGCATATACTTTTATTTCTTAATGAATTTTATTTCAATTATAGGTGTATAAAAATCATCACAAGTCAATTTGATAGCATTTGCGTCCCAAAACCTCAGTGCATACCCCCACCACCCAGATTGTCTTATTTGAAAAACCAAAGGTTTTCCAAAGTCTGTGAGTCATTGTCTGTTCTGCAAAGAGGTTCATTGTGTCTTTTTAGTTTCCACATGTAAGCGGTAGCATTGGGTGTTTCTGTCTAATTATCTGACTGGTTTCACTTCTCATGATAATTTCTAGGTCCATCCATGTTGCTATAAATGTTGTTATTTCATTCCTTTTAATGGCTGAGTAATATTCCATTGTGTGTATGTACCGGATCTTCCCTATCCACTCCTCTGTCGATGGGCATTTAGGTTGTTTCCATGACCTGGCTATTGCACAGAGTGCTGCGATGAACACTGGAGTACATGTGTCTTTTCAAGTCATGGGATTGCTGGATCAAATGGTAATTCTATTTTTAGTTTAGTGAGGAATCTCCATACTGTTTTCCACAGTGGTTGCACCAATTTGCATTCCCACCAACAGTGTAATATGGATCCTTTCTATCCACACCCTCTCCAGCACTTACTGTTTGTAGACTTTTTGATGATGGCCATTCTGGCTGGTGTAAGGTGGTTCCTCATAGTGGTTTTGATTTTCATTTCTCTAATAAAGAGCGATGTTGAACATCTTTTCATGTGTTTATTTTCCATCTGCATGTCTTCTTTAGAGAATTGTCTGCCTAGATCCTCTGCCCATTTCTTGATGGGGTTGTTTGTTTCTTTGGTATTGAGCTGTAGGCGGTGTTTGTAAATTTTAGAGATTAATCCCTTGTAAGTCGATTCATTTGCAGATATTTTCTCCCATTCTGTGGGTTGTCTTTTCATTTTGTTTAGGGTTTCCTTTGCTGTGCAGAAACTTTGAAGTTTAATTAAGTCCCATTTGTTTGTTTCACTTTTTATTGTCCTTACTCTGACACATGGATCTTAGAAGATATTGCTATCATATCTGTCAGAGAGTGTTTGGCCTATATTTTCCTCTATGAGTTTTATAGTATCTGGTCTTATATCTAGATCTTTAATCCATTTTGAGTTTATTTTTGTTCATGGTGTTAGGAAGTGTTCTAGTTTCAGTTTTTTACATGTGGCTGTCCAGTTTTCCCAGCACCACTTATTGAAGAGGCTGTCTTTTGTTCAATGTATATTCTTGGCTCCTTTGTCCTAGATTAGTTGACTATAGATGTGTGGGTTTAATTCTGGGCTTTCTATCCTGTTCCACTGATCTATATTTCTGTCTTTGTTCCAGCACCATATGGTTTTGATGACTGTAGCTTTGTAGTAGAGTCTGAAGTCAGGGAGCCTGATTCCTCCAGCTCCATTTTTCTTTTTCAGGATGTCTTTGGCTATTCTGGATTGTTGTTTTTCCAAACAAACTTTAAAATATTTTGTTCTAGTTCTGTGAAAAAGGTTCTTGGTAATTTGATAGGGATTACATTGAATGTGTAGATTGCCTTGGGTAGTATAGTCATTTTGATAATATTGACTCTTCTAACCCAAGAGCATGGTATGTCTTTCCATCTGTTCATGTCATCCTTAATTTCTTTCATCAGCATCTTATAGTTTTCAGAGTACAGGTCTTTTCTCCATTTAGGCAGGTTTTTTCCTAAGTATGTGATTCTTTTTGATGCATGGTAAATGGGATTGCTTCCCTAATTTCTCTTTCTGATCTTTCTTTGTTAGTATATAGAAATGCAATTGATTTCTGTGTATTGATTTTGTATCTTACAACTTTGCCAGGTTCATTGATGAGTTCTAACAGTTTTCTGGTAGAGTCTTTAGGATTTTCTAAGTAAAGTATCATGTCCTCTGCAAATAGTGACAGTTTTACTTCTTCCTTTCCAATTCAGATTCCTTTTATTTATTTATTTTTTCTTCTCTGATTGCTGTGGCTAGGAATTCCAAAACTATGTTGAATACTAGTGGTGAGAGTGGACATCCCTGTCTTATTCCTGATCTCAGCGGGAATTCTTTCAGCTTTTCACCATTGAGAATGATGTTACCTCTGGGTTTGTCATAGGTGGCCTTTGTTATGTTGAGGTAGGTTCCCTCTATGCCCACTTTCTGAAGGGTTTTTATCAGAAATGGGTGTTGGATTTTGTCAAAGGCTTTTTCTGCATCTATGAGAGGATCATATGGTTTTTATGCTTGAGTTTGTTAAGGTGGTTTATCACACTGATTGATTTGCGGATATTGAAGAATACTTGCATCCCTGGGATAAATGCCACTTAACCATGATGTACAATCCTTTTAATGTATTTTTGGATTCAGTTGGCTAGTATTTTGTTGAGTATTTTTGCATCTATGTTCATCAGTGAGATTGGCCTGTAATTTTCTTTTTTTGTGATATCTTTGTCTAGTTTTGGAATCAGGGTGATGGTTGCCTCACAGAATGAGTTTGGGAGTGTCCCTTCCTCTGCAATTTTTTGGAAGAATTTCAGAAGGATAGGTGTTAGCTCTTCTCCAAATATTTGATAGAATTCACCTGTGAAACCATCTGGTCCTGGAATTTTGTTTGTTGGAATTTTATTAATCACAGTTTCAATTTCAGAACTTGTGATTGGTATGTTCATCTTTTTTATTTTCTCTTCTTTTAGTCTTGGAAGATTGTACTTTTCTAAGAATTTGTCCTTTTCTTCTAGGTTTTCCATTTTATTGCCATATAGTTGCATATAGTAGTCTCTTATGATCCTTTGTATTTCTGTGATGTCCGTTGTTACTTCTCCTTTTTCATTTCTAGTTTTATTGATTTGTGTCCTCTCTCTTTTTCTCTTGATAAGTGTGGCTAAGTGTTTATCAATTTTGTTGATCTTTTCAAAGATCCAGCTTTTAATTTCACTGATCTTTTCTATGGTTTTCTTTGTTTCTATTTCATTGATTTCTGCTCTGATCTTTATGATTTCTTTTCTTCTTCTAACTTTAGGTCTTGTCTGTTCTTCCCTCTCTAGCTGCTTTAGATGTAAAGTTAGGTTGTTTATTTGAGGTTTTTCTTGTTTCCTGAGGTAGGCTTGTATTGATATAAACTTTCTTCTTAGAACTGCTTTTGCTGCATCCCAGAGGTTTTGGAGTGTTGTATCTTTGTAGTCATTTGCTTCTAGGTATTTTTTAATTTCCTCTTTGACTTCTTCTGTGATCCATTGGTTGTTTAGTAGCATGTTGTTTAGTCTCCACGTGTTTGTATTTTTTGCCATTTTTTTCTTGTTGAAATCCAGTCGTATAGCATTGTGGTCAGAGAGATGTTTGATATAATTTCAATTTTCTTAAGGTTACTAAGCCTTGATTTGTAGCCCAGGATGTGATCAATTTTAGAGAATGTTCCATGCGTTCTTGAGAAGAATGTGTATTCTGTTGCTTTTGGATGTAATGTCTTATAAATATCTTTTAAGTCCATCTGACCTAATGCTTCATTCAGGGCCTGTGTTTCCTTATTGATTTTCTGTGTGGATGACCTGTCCATTGCTGTAAGTGGGGTGTTAAATTCCCCCACCATGGTTGTGTTCTTGTTGATTTCTCCTTTTAAGGTTTTTAGCAGTTGCCTTATATATTGTGGTGATCCTATGTTGGGTGCATAGATATTTAAAATTGTTCTATCTTCTCCTTGGATTGATCCTTTGATCATTATGTAGTGCCCTTCCTTGTCTCTTAAAATATTCTTCATTTTAAAGTCTATTTTGTCTAATAGGAGTATTGCTACTCCAGCTTTCTTTTGATTCCCGTTTGCATGGAATATTTTCTTCCATCTCTTGCTTTCAATTTGTATGTGTCCCTAGAAGTGAAGTAGGTCTCTTGAAGACAGCATATATATGGTTCTTGTTTTTGTATCCATTTGGCTGGTCTATGTCTTTTGGTCAGGGCATTCAGTCCATTAACATTTAAGGTAATTATTCATATGTATGTTCTTATTGCCATTGTATTAACTGTTTTGGGTTTTTGTTGCTCTTTCTTCCTTCCCTTATTCTCTTGTTATCTCCTCTCACAAGATGGTGCTCTTTAATGTTGTATTTGAGTTGATTTTTCTTATTTGCTTGTGTATCAATTGTAGATTTTTGGTTTGCAGTTACCCTGAAGTTTTGATGTATGAGTCTGTATATAAATGAGATTGTTTTAAGATGTTGGTTTCTTAGTTGCATGTGCTTCTCCAGTGACCTGCATTTGTGCTCTCTTTTTTGATTTCTGATTTTGGTAGCATAATTGTGCATGGATGATTTTATATCTTTACTGTATATATGCTTTTACTGGTGGTTCTTGTCATTTGTGGTGTTTTTGTTTCTGGTTGTGGCCTTTTCTTTTCTGCCTAGGGAAGTTCCTTTAGTATTTGTTGTAAAGTTGGTTTCGTGTTGCAGAAATCTCTTAGCTTTTGCATATCTGTAAAGGTTTTGATCTCTCCTTCAAATCTGAATGAGAGCCTTGCTGGGTAAAGAAATCTGGTTGGAAGATTTTCCTTTCATCACATTAAGTATATCATGCCACTACCTTCTGGCCTTCAGAGTTTCAGCTGAAAAATCTGCTGATAACCTTATTGAGGTTCCCTTGTATGTCATTTGTTTCTTTTCCCCTGGTGTTTTCAGTATTTTCTCTTTGTCTTTAATTTTGGTCATTTTGATTAATATGTGTCTCGGGGTATTCCTCCTTGGGTTTATTTTATATGGTACTCGTTGTGCTTCCTGGATTTGAGTGATTGGTTGCTTTCCCATATTAGTGAAGTTTTTGACTATTATCTCTTCGAATATTTTTTCTGTCCCCTTCTCTCTCTCTTCTCCCTCTGGCACCCCTATAATACAGATGTTGGTGCATTTAACATTATCCCAGAGTTCTCTGAGACTCTCCTCACTTCGTTTCAATCTTTTATCTCTTTTCTCTTCTGCATTAGTGATTTCCACTAATCTGTCCTTCACCTCACTGATTCGTTCTTCTGCCTCCTGTATTCTACTGTTGGCTGCTTCTAATGAATTTTTTCTTTCAGTTATTGTATTTTGCATCTCTTCTTGTTTAATTTTTACATCTTGTATTTCTTTGCTCAGTGTTTCCTGTAGATTATCAGTCTTTGCCTCCAGTTTATTTCTAATGTCTTGCATCATCTTCAGCATCAACAGTCTAAAGTCTCCTTCTGGGAGGCTGATAATCTCATCACTGAGCTCTTTTTTTGGGCTTTTCTTTTTCTCCCTTATCTGAGTTATAGTTTTCTGTCTTTTCATTTTTATAGGTTTTTGGTGTGACCTTTTTGCTCACAATAGATTTGTAGCCTCTCTTAGTTTTCATGTTTGTCTCCCCTGTGGCTAAAGTTGGTATTGGGGGGGTGGCTTGCTGTAGGCTTTCCAGTGAGAAGGACTGGTGCACACCCATTGGTAGGTGGGGTTGATTCCTCTCCCTCTGATGGGTGGGCTTTCTCTCTGGATGAGATTAGAGGCTGGCTGTGTGTCTGAAGCATCTTTAGGCATCCTGTTTACTGATGGGTGGAGCTGTGGTCCTACGTGGATTATTGTTTCACCTGGGGCTTCTCAGCACTGATGGGAGGGACAAGATTTTCCCAAAAATGGCCCCCTCTAGAGAAATGTAGGCTGATGAATGTTCCCGAGATATTCACCTCCAGTACCCTTCCCCCACAACAAGCCACAGTCACCTCTCTTTTCCCAGGAGATCCTCTGAGAATTGCAGTCACGTTCCCATCCGGATTCCTATGGAAACTTTGTTTTGCCCTGGGCCCCCCTGCACGTGAATGTCTGTGTCTGCCTTTCAAGAATGGGGTCTCTGTTTCCCCCCGTCCTGTGGAGCTCCTGCACACAGGCCCCGCTGGCCTTCGATGCCAGATGCTCTGGGGGCTCTTTCTTCCTGTGCCAGATCCCCAGGCGTGGGGATTTGATGTTGGGCTCAGAACTGTCAGTCCTGAAGCTGAGTCTCTGTGATACAGTTACTTTCCAGTCTGTGGGGCTTCCCACCCGATAGGTATGGGGTTGCTTCTATCATGTAATTGCCCCCTTACCTCTTGATGTGGTTGCCTCTTTGTCTTGTGGATTAGAATATCTTTTTTTGGAAGTTTACAGTCCATTCGGTTGAAGGTTGCTCGGCATTTGGTTGTAGTTTTGTTGTTTTTGGGGAGAGAAGTTGAACTCCAGTCCTTCTATTCTGCCATCTTAATCCAATCTCTCTCAAGAAAGCATTTATCACTCTTCATATTGCCTTTTTATTAAATCATGTAGAAACTTGATGGATTCATATGCCAGCCATTGGGGTGCTAAAATCAAAGTGTTGAAATTAAACTTTGGCAGTTTTGTTCCATTTATAGTCTGGTCAAGAAGGCATAGAGAGGCAACGTCTTTTAAAAGATATTATTTTACAAATGATTGTTAACCATAACTTGTTTACCACTACTAACTACTGACACTACTACCACTACTAATGCTACTAGCACCACCCTACCATTCCATTTTTTATACTACAAATATGCTATAATTTATTGCATACTTGTCCTAATCCCTAGAATTTGTGATGCATGTGTTATCTCACATGGAAAAAGGAACTTTGCAAATGTGATGAAGGATCTTGAAATGGATAGATTATCCTGGATTATCCAGCTGTGTCTGATATATTCACAAGGGGCCTTGTAAGAGAGAGGCAATCAGAACAACGGAAAGTGATATGACAATGGAAACAGAAAGAGATTTGAAGATGCTACATGACTGGCTTTGAAGGTAGAGGAAGGCCCCAGGAGTCAATAAATGGAAGGCATGGAGCTTAAGGAGCCAGAGAAAGTAAGGGAAGGGATTCTCCTCTCAGGGCCTCCAGAAGGAACCAGCCCTGCTGACATCTTGACTCTAGCCCAATGAAAGGGATTTTGGATTTCCGAATTCTAGAACTGTAAGAGAATAAATTTATGTTTCTTTAAGATGCCAAATTTGTACTAATTCATTACAAGTGGTAATAGGAAACAAGTAAAACCATTTTCTCTGTACCAGGCTTTGGACCGTTGACCTTGGGATGCATAATTTCTACAGTAATCCTGTAATGTCCTGGCATAGAGGGGGCACATCTGGTGTGTCTGTCAGGTCTACCCAGCCCTTGGTGTTTATAAAGTGCACACTATACAATTGTACACTGCAGTCCTGATTATCAGTTCCTAGGTTCAGCAGCAGATATTTAGAGGTTGCATTCTTCATGTAAAAATAAAGCACTTGTTTATTCAAATTGGAATTTTTTTTAGGCTAGATAGGTGATATGTTAAACCACTTTGAAGTCACTTTTGTCTCCTAATGTTCAGCTTAAGAAAGTTCTGAGCAAATTGCCTTTCTCTATAGCACCAGTGAAGAATAGAGACATCTTCTAAGGTAGCTTCTGGATAGGTAGACATTATAGAAATAAAGATAATTTCACAAATGAAGCTCAAAATAAAACACAAAAGCTGCAAACTTGCACTTATGAATGACTCAGCTACTGGATCAGTCTGAGAAAAGAAAATATCTCCAAAGGTTGAAGAATTCCATTTTGAAATTTGTAGCATGTTATTATGTCATGAAATATACATCTTTTACATTTTCCTTTTGACACATGCAGAAGAAGTTGTTCCTGGTATGATTGCATTTAAGGAAAAGTTGATGGCTGGGTGTTAAAATGTGAAAAGTTAGAGTGATTCTTCAAGGAGAAAAAAATTCCCTTCAGAATACTAATGAGAGAATATAGACTTGGTAGACATAGCTTTTATTTTCCTATCTTAACTTTTAACAAAAACATCACATCCTGAAATTTGTATCTGCAATTGATAAAAGGCCAAATTGTCTAGAGTTTTTGGACAGAATATTACATGTAAATAATGGACTTTTTCCACAGCCCCTCAGTTTACATTTGTTCTGAAAAAATATCACGCACAACTCTTGAATATTCTGATTTTTAGTACATACCAACGTGTGATTGTTGTAAATGGTCACAGGTGCAGATTTTTGCATGAGCAATCACACTGCTCTGATTGGAAATACTGTGCATATAAGAAAGGGATAGAGGTGATACAGTTTTATAAATGTATAGTGACTGAATCTTTATACTTTATTCACAGTTTACACGTGAAATTAAGTAGCACTGTGAATTTGGTGTCTAAATTAAGAAGGAACATGAAAATTTTAAATTGTTGGGTGCTTTTACAGAAATTTTGGAAGAATGTTCATATGCATGCTAGAGAGTGTATAGTTCAATAGTTTTACACTTGGAAAATGAGAATTTTATAGCAACTAAAATTTCGTATTTCGAATACTGATTTTACTCTGAAGGAGACCACATAGACTTTCATCGGGTTAGTTTCTACAGACAAGACCTCCTAGAAAAAGGCAATGAGAAAAATATGCGACTATGGTCAGAGGATCCGCTAGAAATGTGTCTAGCAAGTAGGAAGTGCCTAGAAGATAGACAAGTACTCCCCTAATATTTTGGCATAGAATTTCTGGTTCAGTTTATTTCCAGGTATGATTCTTTCTGAGGAAGGATTTTCTTATATTTAATGCTTATTTATTTTATCCAGGGAATTGGATTTTATGATTTTATTATCATTACAAGGCAAATTTTTCAATTACAAATTTTGATGTACTTGAAATCATTCTCTCCCTCTAATAATACTAATATTTGTATCAGGTGCTATAAAATATAAACAACTATTTGATGCTTTATCTGCATTATCTCTAATCCTAATAAAAAAAAACTTTTTAACATAGAAATTATTTAACACCCATTTCTGTACTATCTTACATGACTATTTTTCATGTAATTGGTTAATGATATAATAGAGTGTGGCAGATTCCTGTTTTCCTACATGAAATAATGTACAAATATTCTTAGGAAAACCTATATGGGAGTTGAACTTACCAAAAATAATAAACAGTGCATATGTTAGCTAGTAAGTTATGGACTAAACAATTTAACAGAGAACTCTAAGAGAACTTAGATTATAAAAGCTTTTTCAGGAGTTCCTGTTGCAGCTCAGCAGAAACGAGCCAGACTAGTATCCATGAAAATATAGGTTCAAAACCTGATTCTGCTGGTGGTGCTGTGAGCTGTAGTGTAGGTCACAGAGGCGGTTTGGATCCCATGTTGCTGTGCCTGTGGCATAGACCAGCAGCTGTAGCTCAGATTAGACCCCTACCCTGGGAACGTCCATATGCCACAAGTACAGCCCTGAAACTAAAAAAAAAAAAAAAAAAAAAAAAAAAAAAAGCTTTGATGTCAGCAGATATCATTGCCCTTTTCTTCAGGTCTTGGGGAAAAAAAATGGTGCTTAATTCTTTGAAGGTAACCAGGAATTTCCCTTCAGGCTTTATTCTGAGTCAACTGCCATTTTTCCATTTCACCATTGCTTCCATTCTTCACCCCTTTCCCATTATTAGCTCAGACTCCTTTACCTTCCTGAAAATTACAGCCCAAAACTTCTAGTAATTGCTTCCTTGGCATGGTCTCCACATTAGGCACAAAGCCTCTCTGAATGTTCAGACACAAAACAAGGAGTAGAGATTGGGGAAATTAATTCATTTCTTGGATTTCCTTCTACTGGCATTTGTTTCTTTCCCACACAGATTAGTTTTCCTGCTATGCTACTAGCAAGTATCATTTCAATCATCTTTCTTGCAACTTTTCTTCCCCTCCAAATTGAGACTATTTCTTCTGGTATGTTTCATTAGAAAAACCACATTATCTTTCTATTTTCAGTTTTTCTGTGGTGTGATATTCTCTTAAATTTGAAGATAGAGTAACTGACTCAGAAAAGTTCTCATCTGAAAAAAAATGGAGTAGTAAATTATCTAACTTGTGGGACTGTTGAGAAGATTAAATTATTTAATACATATAAGGTGTTCTATAGGAATTCACTATATCTTAAATATTGTTATATTTTTATGTTCACTATTAAGGGCATAGGTGAACCAGATGGTAAATGATAGCATTGGTGTTTGAGTGGGTTCCTGTCCACCATACCTTCCTTTTGGTGGAAACTACACTTTTTTGTGTGTGTGAAATGTGCTGATGATGCATAACTTTCAGAGAGATGCAACAGGATGGACTATGGAGCAACTGTCATCATAATATTTTACGTTACCTTAACATATAACTTGTAAAGCATTACAGACAAAGTGAGGAAACAAAAAATGTGTTGGAATAAAATTAGTACATTATATTTTAGCTGTTCAATAATCCCAGTGTGGACTACTATTGATAAAAATAAAATTAAATCAGAAGGGCTTTCATTTGTTACCTTTCTTTTGTTTCTGTCGTCAGATTTATTTACTAGAAATAAACCCATGTTTAAAGTTAACCCTGACCTTATCACTTACCAGATGTGATCTTAGGGAAGTCTCCTTATCTCTTTAATTTCTTCAACTGTAAAATTATGACTATTAAAATAGGTAAGGATTAACTGAGTACTTGGGAAGTGTGTTCTACCCACTTTACTTTGATTATCTCAGATAATTTTCATGACAAAACCTACAGAAGTCTCAGTCCTAGATACACATTAGAATCATGAGGAGATTCTTATTAAATAAGAAAAACAAAATTCTCTGGATGGGTGGGAGGGTGATATCATGAGATATTTTTAAAGTTTTCAGGGTTATGCTAATATGTGGCTTGGGTTGAGAAACATGGAAGCGGAAGTATTGTTAATATCCCATTTTTAGAGGCCGACCACATTCCCGTTTTTAGAGGCAGTCCCCTTCCATCTTCAAAGCCTAGTGACTGGTCAAATTTTCCCCACATCACATCTCTTTGACACTGACTCTTCTTGCTTCTTACTTCAACTTTGAAGAATTCCTCAGCTAATCCATTAGAATCTCCCTGTTTTAAGACCACCTGGTTAGCAATTTTAATTCCCACTTGTACTATGACATAACATGTTCATAGATTCTTGGGTTTAGAAGGTAAGACATTTTCGTGGAGACGTTATTGACTTCCACGCTCTCTATTGGGTCCTTCCTCTCCTCCAGGCATCTTAATGTTGTGCTCAAGGCTTCGTTGTCTTCTCTCTCCTACACTCTTTCATTCTTCTCTTTAAAAACCAAAATTGCCATCTATAAAGATTCTCAGATTTATTTCTTTTTTTACCTCAGACTAGAACATCATTATGATTGATATCTCTATTAAACGTTAGTAGATATATCTAACTCAGTGTGTTGTAAATAGAAATCTTGATGTAAATACGTACTTACCAAACTTGTCCAGATTCACTTCAAACCATAACCTTCATCATATCATGTGATGGCAATTCCATTGTTTCTATTTGTGTAAGTCAGTTGTTGTAGAATTATCCCTGACTCTCATCTTTTTCATCCCTGATTCACCATCCCCAATCCATCAGGAAATCTTATTGGTTAGGTCTTCAAAATGTAGGCTTACCTTGCAGAAAATCTCCTTGGTTAATGTTTTCAGTAAAACAAGAACCTCTTGATTTTTATGTCAAACTTAGGGGAATGTATATATCTCCCAAAAAAATTGCTTTTCAGATGAATTCTACATAAAAATTATATTCACATTCTCAGAACTCAGTTCAATAAACTGTTTAACATTTTAACAAGATATGTCAACAAATAGTTTAACACATCATTTAAAATTAAAATTTTAGGCCTTCCCTTGTGACCTACAGCATAGCTATATGGCCTTGTCACTGTATGGTCCTAGTTTTGTCCCTGGCCCTGGAACTTCCACAGTCTGTGTGTGTGATCAAAAAAGAAGAACGTTTTAAAAATTGATGTGTGGGAAAATCTTGAATACATTCCAAATACAGTTTATAAAATGTCAGAATTATGTGGAGTCATTTAAAAAAAGGTTTCAACATGAAAACATTAAATGTGAAAAGATACATGCACCCCAGTGTGGGTAACAGCACTATTTACAATAGCCAGCACATGAAATCAACCCAACTGCCCATCAACAAACGGTAGGATAAAATAAATAGATACATATATATGTATTTATATTTATTTATATTTATATACATATAAATAAATTCATACATACATATATATATATAGAGAGAGAGGGAGAGAGTGAGAGAGAGAGAGAACATTTGGGAGTAGAAAGAACTAATGGGGGTAGAAACTCTGACTTTCGGGAGTGGGTTATTCAGATTAAGAAGTCCTTGCTCATATATCTAGAATCTGACCACTTTTCAACACTTGCACTGCTTCTGCCCTGGTATGAGCTGCCTTTATTTCTCACTGGATTATTAAGTTAACTTCTCAATAGGTCTTGCTGTATTAACCCCCTCGTCTCTACATACCAGACTTTTCTCATTTCCTTTCTCTGCTCAAATCCTCCAGTGGCTTTGCATCCAGTAAAAGGCAAAGTCCCTACAATGGTCTATAGGGATCCATTTTATCTAACTCTATCCTACAGTTGCCACTTGAACCTATTCTTTTTCGTCTCCAGATAACTATGATCTAGTCACAGAGAGTTCTGCCCATTTCTCAAACACTCACAGACTCACATCTTAGGCCTTTAGTTTTCCTGTTCCTGGAGCGTCTTCACAGCACCCTCTAGGTTAACATTCACTCTGTTTTCTTCTCAAATCTTACCTCCATCGTGAGGCTTACCCTGACTAGCATATTTAATATTTCAACTTGCCTTCTCTACCACTCCTTTCTCCTCATTCTCCTTAAACCACTACCTTTTTTTTTTCCTTCTTAGATTTAACATTCTCCTTGATGCTACATAATTCACTTATTATGTGTAGTATTTATCTCCCACTAGCTAGAAAATCAGCTCCATGTTGTCAAAGCTTTTTTTTTTCCACTGACAGATATTAAATATAGAGAACAGTGCCTGATGCCCTGATACATAGCTAAGATCAATAATTAATTGTTAAATTGAATTAATCAATGAATTTCCCAGTATTTCCCAGTATTAGTGGAGCTATGTTGAACACAGCCTGCTGACTTCTGAGCCAGTGCACTTAAAATCTCTTTCTGTATGTGTTTGTGTGTATGTCTATATAAACATGCATATATGTATACAATTTACTTTATTATTTAATCTTTAACTGTAATAAAAAAGCAAATCATTATACATGGTACAAAATCTACTAAAGCAAATGTAGATATAATATGGGATATATTTTTAGGATGGAATAAGAAATTTTTACTGAGGGAAGCTGTTCCAGCTTCAAAATAACGATTTTGAAGATTAAGTTATTTAGTATATAAATTATTTGAAACATACTTGAAATATAGTAGGTGTTCGAAAGGGAAGTTATAATGTTTATAAAACATGAACAATGATAGCCATTGATTAGGTGGTTTAAGGATTAAACTCTATGATCTATGTAGACACTACTGGAATGTTATACCCCCCTTTTCCCTCCAGTCCCTACTTTCTAGTTCAAAATACTAAAGTTTATAATCATCACAATTTTCATTTACTGTTTACTATGAAAACACATACTGAAGATAGAGATGGTTTCTTATTGGAAAGGGAGGGTGATGTAGTGGAAATTACATGGATTTGGAGTCAATAGAATGTCAGTTTTTCACTTATTAATTCAAGTTTTCTCAAATGTAAAATAGGGATAATATTACAAACATTCTTGCACTGCTAACAAGATTAAGAATTAAGTAAGATCATGTATGTCATTCTGCTAAACTCAAATTTCCTGTACTTGAGGATGTGGAGAATCTGTCTATATTTTGGGTCATTGCTTTTACTGAGTGCTGAAGAAATTTAGGCATTATTTTTATCTGAAAGTTGTCATAAATATAAAATAACAGTGAAAATTAGCATGCTTTTTTTTTAAGTACTGGAAATTTTGCACTCTAGAAAGCTATTTTGTGTTTCAAGTCCTCTCTTGAAACAAATTTCACCCTCTTCTCATTTTAAAAGTAATACAGGGGAAGATTTTGTGAAGGGCTAACTATAAGAAGCCTCTTACGCAATGTCGTGAACTTAATATGCATTCAGTAATTTTTAGTTTCAGACGCCCAACCATGAAATTTCATAAAATATTGAAATTGATCTCCCTTGACTACTTTTCTCTTCCCTATTGCATGCACAACAGCAGCAGCACTCTTCCAGAAAGTTTAAGTTCCAAAATACAGAACGATTCCATTGCTGACCTCATCTAGGCTGTTCTGTTTCTTTTCTTTTTCTTTTCATTTGATGGAATATCTACTGTTTACTATGACCAGCCACTTCCTAGAACTTCCGTTTATCCTTTCTGCTTTACTACAGTAGCATTCTCTCTCCTTTCTTTCCTCCTGTGTGCCAAATTTGACTTTCCTTTTTTTTTTCTTGCCTTTTTCTGGGATGATTATTCTAAATACATGAAGATTGAGCCATTGCAAAGATGTCAGCATTCATTATTTCTGGATGATTCAAGGTACTAGATATTTATAGTCAAATATGGAAAAAAATAAATCATATTACACATTGCTATTCAAAGAAAATTTCTCCTAGAAATATTTTTCAAGTAAAGCATCATTTTTCTCAAATATCTGTTTTATAAATTTAGATGATACTTAGCTTTTTAAATCATCTATATATATGCTTTTTTCCATTACATATATTGTATACACAATAAATATATATAATGCAAATTAGTCAACATGGAGAAAATGTAATATTTGGTTCCCCAAAATTTGGGGTATAGAATATAAATCCAAAGAGGACTTGGACTTTAAAGAAATGATTTTGAAAGTATTGCTGTCATCCAAAGCAAATGATGGAGAGAAAGTTTTCTTAGACAAAACTATCAACTAGAAACGCACAAGAAGTGTTCCAGTAAAGCAGAGAGCGTTTTGATTTCTACTTTAAAAAAACTAAGGTGGCCCTAAATTCTGAAAAAAAAAAACACATAGAAATTAAAGAAACATTCATCTAGGGATTACATTAAAAAAATCATTTTATACAGCTAAAAGTCAGAAGGGTCATTTTCATCTTCCTGTTCAACTTGCTATAGGAAGGTTCCTGAAACTAAACATGGCACAGTTTTGCTTTTTTCCCTTAAGTTTTCAAGTTTAGAGTATAATGGAATATAAAATGAACAAAGAAAATCAATTAATTTGAGATACAAGAATTTTTTTTAAAAACTCTTTTTAAAGCCTGAGTTTGATGTGTTCATGTTCTCAATCAATATCTGTTTAATGACAATGAAGAATGAAAATGTCTTAATTTTACTAAGTTACCAGTTGTTCAGTGATTATTTTAAGAATTGTTAATTATTTTAAGAATGTGTATGTGGGAGTTCCCGTCGTGGCTCAGTGGAAACGAATCCGACTAGGAACCATGAGGTTGCCAGTTCGATCCCTTGCCTTGCTCAGTGGGTTAAGGATCCTGCGTTGCCATGAGCTGTGGTGTATAGGTCGCAGAGGTGGCTCGGATTCCGCATTGCTGTGGATGTGGCGTAGGCCGGTGGCTACAGTTCCGATTAACCCCTAGCCTGGGAATCTTCACATGCTGTGGGTGCGGCCCTAGAAAAGACAAAAAAAAAAAAAAAAAAGAGAGAGAGAGAGAATGTGTATGTAATAATAATAAGCCAAATTTGGCCTGAAATGTAAACATATTTAGAAAGATTTCACTGTAGACAGATTATTCAAATTTATTTTCATAAGTGTGTAATGGTGCTATTGAAAGGAAAAAACGAAAAGTTTCTATTTCAGGTTTTAGAACATTATTGAGAGTTGTTAAAGAAAGTCTGTTTTATTTATTTACTCTTTAGACATTTATGAAATGCTTTCTACGTGCCAGGCACTATGTTGATAGTTGGGATACAAAGCTGGAAAGATAAGGGATCAGTTTGAAAGAATCCTGTGTGAAAAGAGCAGACACACATGTAAACACATGGCAGTGAAAAGTGCAATAACAGAGGTATGCACACGAAGTAATGTAGTTTCAGAGAGGAGGATACTAAATCATTTGATTGATTTTGTTATTATTTCACAGAGAAAGTCATAATGGGTTTAAGGCTTGAAAGATAAGCAGGAGTTGTCCAGTGAAGAAGTAAAGTCACATTCAACGCACAGGGACAGGACAGTAGTTCAAAATAGCTATGTGTTTAATGACAGAGGTTAAATTATCCTGGTGAGCGGGGGCCCTGAATTCTTGAAAATATTTAAATATTAAAGCTTGTGATTAAATAATTTTAAGATTTTTCTTTTTGTAGCTAGAGAATCTAATAAGTTAACAGAAATATATATATTTAAAAGGGCAGATATTCAGATGGTTTATAATTGTTAAATTAACTTTTTCTTCAACATCCTCTTTTAAGTAGAATATATATATATATACTGTCAAAATATAAGTATAGGTACTATGAATAAAAGTAAAAGTAAGAATAGGTACTGTACATGTTAGTTGTATAATTTAAACATATGTAGTATGGGTTATTTTAGAAAATACTTTTAAATGCAATATTGTTTTTTAAAGTATTTTCCCTGCAGTAGGTATTCTTTGATTAATGTATGTGTCCTTTCCTTAATTCTATTAGCAATTTTTTTTCTACTACATGCCAGACATTGTATCAGAAGATATGAATTCACTCTGAAGTAGTAAGATTGATTTTAAATATTATACTCATACTTCCATAGCCATTGAAATTTATCTTTAGTAGTCTATATACTTACTAAAAAATGTTGCCATTTCCAAAATTATTTTGAGTTTTTTTTGGAAGGAGAATTACCATAAAAGCAGGTTATAAACTGTGCAAACAAATTAGTTTTCGTTAGTTTAGATGTATTCCTAACCCAGACTCTAATGTTCAGCCTGATCATCAAATTTATTCCTAGCGCTTGCCTCCAGATGATTCTGAGATGTTTTTTAAATTAAATCAGCTCTCAAGGGACAGATATTTTTCACCATTATGGATATTTAAGGACATGTGCTATAGGCACAGAGAGCATTTCCCAAAGAGAAGTTACCTAGATATTTTGAGTAATAACACTCACATTAGAATAAATACATATCCTCTTTAAATGAATACTTCAAAAAATTACTCATTTAAATGTCCAAGTATTGACATGCTTATTGAAATTAATAAATCACATTTCTTTGAAGTTATACTCTGTACGTAATCAGGAAGCATTTCAATTTAGTAGTAGTTCTTTCAAACATGTTGCCTTAATTGAAAATCTCTATTATGAGATTGCTTTACTATAAAGAGTTAAGTCCCGGCGTGTTAAAAATTGTGCTTTTTATAATATAATAGATACTATTTAATAAAATATGAAATTAAAGAGTGTAGCAGAAATATTCAGTCTAGATTTTGAAGTCTTTATATCTGACAATCAGCATATTACTGAGCGACACTCAGCCAAATTATTTAATCTCTCTGGGACTATGATAGTGGCCTCCTGATATTAGTGATAATTACTTTCAATAATTAGGTTGTGCTTGGCAAGTCGGTTGTTATTATATAAATTTCTTCACATTTCTGCTGTGATAGAATTAAAGTTCTGAGGTAATTTGAAAAATCAAAGAGCTTGCAGTTCTACTACAAGGTTAATTTGATTTTATAGCAAAAATCGCTTTCATTGATAAAGACCAAAAGGCACAGTCTTCCTATGACAGATTGACTTATGATAATTTCAATTGTTTTTTATTAAGTAAATATTAAATTCCAGGATTCATTCACTTCTGTTCTTATTGAAAGGAATATATATCTTTGAAATTCTTCTCTCAAAGCAAGTGAATCACAGGAATCTTAGAAAACCCATAGACATGTCTAATCAAATGGTGTATATGATAATAAACTAAGAAGTTTTACTGCAAGAATGCAAAAAAAAATCTCATATGTGTCATTGATAGTTACTGAAGTGTGACACATAATTGGAATATACAATTAAAGGACCTGTTGTATTAAAATATTTTTAATATTTTAAAGGGGGATATCAATTTGTGTCTGGAGAGTATGCTCTTCATAGAAAACACAAATTTGAATGTGAAATTTGGGCTAACATTATACAGAGGCTGCAAATGAAACTACAAAAATAGATATCAAAAATATAAGATATTAAATGATACTGTTTCTGCTGAAATACTGGCTGCCTCTATACACCAATGACAAATAGAACTTTGGAGACAGAGTTGGAAGAAACAGAAAAATTAGCTTTAATTTCCAAGGAAAGAGGGAACACAGAAGGCTAGTGCCTCAAGGACTGTGCCTGCCCCCCCCACAAAGGGGGCAGTGAGGAGTCTAGTAGTATTTGAGAAGCAGGATATCATCAGCTCATAGACATGTTCCTGATTGGTGGATGTGAGGTAATTGGGAGTCAGCCTCATCAACCTTCTGGTTCCTATCAGTCTGGGGTCTACATGCTTGTGAGCAGCATTCAGTTGATTTTTTTTTGCTGGTGGGAGCTTCAGCACCTGCAAGACAGCTCAAGGACATGACTGAGAATATTATCTGTAGTCTTTGAAGAAGAACTAACTAAAGGTCCTTGACTTTGTTGAACGGCTAAACTATCATTATTCTGTTTTGCTTGACTGTTTTCCTTTTTCCTGTATTTTCTCTCTTCTCTGATTAAATTCTTTGACTAAGGTTTTTTATAGATAAAAAGACAGTTGAAGGACATGGGTGGGAGTCCACTCTGGGAAAGTCTCACAGGGTTCTGCTTGGTTACACTAAGGCAGTGAACTTTGAGCTACCCAGAAAAATGAGAAATCCCATCTTTATACATTACTGATAAATTTCTCATTTGCCTGCTGAATATTTCAGTGATGAGATGAACAAAGCATTCAGGGGAGCTGGTACACTGGACCTGATTTTCATCAAGAGAAAACTGATTTGATAAATGGAAGAACATGATAGAAAGTGACCTTTTGATTACAGAGTCAATAATAACCAAAGAAAATTGGTGGACATATCAGTCATCAGCCTTAAATCTCTGACTCTCACACAAGACCATTCCTCAGTCACTTGGCAGATGTGTTGAAATATAGGTCCTCAGACTCTTTCACATTGACCGAAACCAGAACTTCTGCAAATAGCCAAAAACAAACAAACAAACAAAAAAGCAAAAACAAAAAAAACCTGTATTCCCTGTGTTCCCACAGACAATCCCACTGAGGAACCAGGTTTCCCAGATAATTTTCCTGGGAATTGGCAGAAGTTTGCCTCTCAGATTGGTATAGTATTCCTTTAATCACCAGTGCTCCAGTTCTGCTAAACTTTCAGGGAGTTGCCCTGCTCCCTTGGATAAAGAAAGGATTGCGTTGAAAAGGGCCTTTTGGGGAGTTCCCATCGTGGCTCAGTGGTTAACGAATCCGACTAGGAACCATGAGG
>PVHT021183618.1:3717227-3742605 GCA_004024745.2 Catagonus wagneri | reverse complement strand
TACATGTGTCTATTAGTGGAAGTTGGAAGAGGATGCGTCAGGGACTACCAGCCTGCTCTTATTTTAAACCTAATTTCTGTCTCATTGATTCTGTGTGACAGATACAGTTGTTTCACATCCATTGTCTTCATCTAGAAATGCCCTCCTGACCAAGGAGGAATTGAAAATGAAAGAAACAGAACTGTGAATGTTCTATATGTTTGTGTAAATATTGGTCATTTAACAAATGTAAAATAAGATCTTCTTGACTATACTTCAGAGGCCTTAGTTAAATGAGGTCAACAAATACAATTGCCCTTGGTAGTCACCATGTTAATAAGCTTACATTTTGTATTGTTGATTTAATCTCTACTTACAAGATCATTACCTCACTTCAAGGAAGATATGGTATGTCTGCATCCAGAGAAGTTAAACAACTTGTTTGGGTTACAGTCAACAACTCTAGGTATATTTTTATCTTCCTAGAGAAGATTCTCCCTTGATATTTGAGAATAATTGAACTAAATACTCATTGCATAGATAATATATAATTTGATTACAATATGCATATATATTTCTACTATTCAGTTTTAAACAAAGGTAAAACTAGGCCAAATTTTAAGAGTATAAAATTTTTACAAATTATAGTCATTTTTTACAACTTGGGAAAATTAATTCTGTCTAGACTTTTTGAGGTTGCAGAATGTTACTACAAAAAGAATATATCATTTCTATCTGCTGAAATCTGATACATGTCTTTGGGGAAAAAGCAGATGTCTGCAGGCTATATAGACTTCAAAATTAATGATAAGTCAATTTGAATCCAGAATTTCTGTGTATTGAATATGAATAATTTTATTATTCCTTTGTCAAAGTGTTATTTATGCAGAACTATATGCACAATTGTTCCTTACCTGTAATAGAGATAGTTTCATAATTTTTTTTCTATGAAAGTATAACAAATACTTCATGTGTTAGTGCACTTGCTTAAAACAAATCAAATAATAGTCAATATTGAGTCAATATTGATGAGTTTCAGAGAAAAAGACTTTATTTCTTATTGTCCATTCTGGCAAGCCAAGTGAAAAAAGGATTGGATTTGAGAGATTGAAGATTTGTCTGTATTCTTAATAAATATTACTTTGCCATTTAACTCCTTTTCTTGGCCTTGCTTTTTCTTGTTTTCTTGTCCATATAGTGGGAGTGGAAGTTAAAGAGAATTAGTACACCGATATTCACACTCTACTCCCACAAGGAAGCATTGGCTTGTGACAGGAACACGTTTACTGTTTCTAAAATCAAATGGCAGAAATCTTCTTCCAGTTCATGGTAAATGAAGGGGAAAAGTTAAGATTGAGATATTTATCTTACTGTAAAGATTTCTCCCATAAAATTTTTCTCAGTTCTTTAGAACCAGATATCTCTTCTCTACTAACGAAAGCTAGCAGGTGATAAAATTAAGGAGCAAGTAGTAAATTGATATTATTTTGGACTGTAGTAAAGGGAAACCGCTAGAGAGCTCATGGTACCTTTATGATGATGTAATCCCCAGATTGTGAATTCATGGTAAACTCCAAGAGGAAGGATACTAGTATGTTAATCACAATAATATTAGCACTTAATTAATAGGTACTAATTAATAGCATCCTATTAAATACCACAGAATAGAGAAGAGTAACTTAAACTGCCTTACTGAGTTACTAACTTTATATTCCATGAAAGCAATATGGCAGAGTCTTGGCTTTCAGTTTTGCCTGTAAGGAGTTTGGAAGTCACCCCTCTGTCCTAACAACAAGTAAAAAGCTAAATGGACTGAAAAATCCATAGCTCTTCTTGGATTCATAAGAGAGGACAGGACATAGGGAAAATTGCTACCCCACAAACTGTAGATTCAGAAAAGTGAATATAGGAAGGTATAGGTTACTGGAGCAGAGAATCACCAGCAGAAACCTCCACTGGAACCAGTGCCTGGGTAAACAAACCTGAGGTGTAAAAAATTGCTGGAGGTTCAGTGTATACAACTCAATTAAAAACTCCTCAAGAGGCTTCCATAAGACCTAGCTATATGTTGTCTATAAAGACCCACTTTAAGCATGAAGACACATACAGATTAAAAATAAATAAGAGAAAAAATATCCTATGCTAATGCTAATCAAAAGAAGTAGAAATAACTATCTTAATTTAAGACAAAGCATACTTCAAAATAACCAAATTTATTAGAGGTAAAAAGGGTATTACATAATGACAAAGAAGTCATTTCTCCAAGAAGATGTGTCCCCTAAAGGAGCATCAAACAACGTGAAACAGAAACTGATACAATTACAAAGGGAAATATATCAATCCATTATTATAGGTGGATAATTTAATACCCCTCTGTCAGAAATGGGCAGATTTAGCTGGCAAAAAAATCTGAATGGAAATAGTCAAACTCAGCGAAGTTCCGTCGTGATTCAGTAGTTAACGAATCTGACTAGGAACCATGAGGTTGCGTGTTCAATCCCTGGCGTCGCTCAGTGGGTTAAGGATCCAGTGTTGCCATGAACTGTATGTGGTGTAGGTTGCAGACGCGGCTTGGATCCCGCATGGCTGTGGCTGTGGCGTCGGCCGGCGGCTACAGCTCCCATTAGACCCCTAGCCTGGGAACCTCTATATGTCGCAAGTGCAGCCCTGAAAAGACAAAAAAAAAAAACAAAACAAGAAATAGTTGAACTTAAGAACTCTATCAATCAACCACATAGAATTGACATATATAAATTACATTACCCAATGATAACAGAATACACATTCTTCTCAAGCTCCCATGGATTATTCACCAAGCTGGCTACATTATTAACCATAAAATGAATCTTAAAAAATTTAAAATAATAGAAATCATACAATATCTGCTTTCATACCACAATGGATTTGAGTTATAAATCTGTAATGTAAAGATAACTGGAAAATTCCCTTATACAGGTATACATCAAAAGATAGTTCTGGTTCAGTTCCAAACCGCTATAATTAAGTGAGTATCACAATGAATTGAGTTGTATGAGTTATTTTTTTTTTGTCTCCCAGTACATATAAAAGTTATGTTTACACAATGATATGGTGTATTAAGTGTGCAGTGGCATCATTTCTAAAAATTAATAATTAATTGAAAGTACTTCATGCCAAAAATGTGTTAGAAACAAATTTAAAAACGCTATGAAAGCATGAGAAAATTAACAGTATAGTAAAGAATTACTGGAAAAGAAGACAGAAATCCTGTGTTGAGTCCTATATTTCTGCAATGAAGATATTTGCTGACTGTAGGAAGAGGCAGCCAAAAAGCCAGGAAACTGCATTGCATGGTTAGCAACCTGTTACGTTCGAGGGACAAAACTTGGAGTCAAGGTTCCAAAACAAAATTCAGAGACACATATTTTCTCCTTTAGACACCAAGGGCAATAGTCTAGCAACAGAGGAGAAAAAGGAGAAGGTAGACTGTTACGGGACTTTTAGCAACTTGTAAAAGTGCAATCAAACTGTGCTGTGAGGGACATTTGTTAAAAGAAAAGAAATGCTAAGTTGTATAGTCTCCGTCTTGAGTGTAAAGGAATTCTATTTCAGGAACATATTCAGAGGCCTTTTTTTTTCAGTTTCTTTCCTTGTACCCCACAGTAAACATTACATTTTACATTAGGATCCAATAACACACACATAAACCTTAAACTGACTTATGATTCAAAAAACATAATTTATACTTACTATGTGTATTATATTCTTATATTCTTCATTTTATTTTCTTCTAAATTTTTAATGGTGAGTGTGAGCAACAAAATGAATTTTAGAACATATTACTCACAACTCACAGATTTAAGAACACTACAGCAAAGAATCTCTCACTCATGGGCATTAGAAAAGAGGCATCAGCAAAGATAATTACAAAAGAGTACTTATAAATTAGAAACAAGTTAAATCAATATATAAATGAACTACAATCTTTAGATATATGCAGTTTTGTAATGTTATACCAAAAATGATCAAAATATGGAATAAAAGTGAAAACAAACTATATAGGTAAAATATTTTGATCGATAAATATATTTTTCAAATTTGTGAGCCAATATATTTGAAAATTTCAATTAAATGGATCAATTCTAGCAATATATAAGTAGTTAAAACTAGGAAAAGTTTTAAAAATGAACCAAATGTTCCTGAGATATAAATAAATATTAATGATATTAATAATATTACATGTATTTGTTCATCTAGATATTATTTGCATTAGGTTTTATCTTTAGCTAGCTAGCTATCTCATTCATTGAAAAAAGATTGCTATAGAGAGAGCTATTCAACATTTTATATAAATTTATAATATTACTGATACCAAAGCAGTAGAGGGAATGAATATTACAATACAGTTAAAATGCAACAAAATGCTAATTTCTAGTGAGAAAATTGAAAATCGAATGACTGTATTTAAGTATTTGTACACACATACACACATATTTCATGATCAGGTTACTTGTATCCCAGAGATGATATGAAGATAGTTCTAAATAAGAAATTATCAATGTGGAGCACTGTATTGATGGACTAAAGGAGACAAAGTACTATCATCTCAGAATTTTCTGGAAAAGCACTTGATTAAGTTCAGGGCCCATTATTACTAAAATATGTTGAAAAGACTCTAAGTATGAATCCAAACACAAAAAGAAATATAGAAAACAGCATTCTAATAACACAGCGATTGGGTAACTTCATAAGAAAATATAACTTCTATCTCCATTATTTTTAAACACAATCTTAGAAGAGCTACCAAATGCAGTAAGAGCTGAAAAATATAAGTTGTCATTAAGGAAGGTAAGGGAAAAATAACTTCAGTTGTTGAAGGTAATATAATTATCAACATGGAAAAGCACCACAATTAATTACAAAACTATTAGAAATAATTATATACTTTGAAAATGTTTTCAGAAAAATATGAGAATACAAAATTTAAAGTCATTTCTCAATATCAGCAATAACAAACAAAAAATGGACAATTCAAAATATTCAAGAAAATAAAAAATAGAAAATATTTAAATACATGCATAAAATAATGCACAAGATTCTATAGAGAATTGTTAAACTCTATCAGAAAACATAAAAATAATATGGAATGAGTGGGAAGATATACCATGTTCGTTAACTGGATCACTGAATATTGTGAATATAGTCATTCTCCAAAGCTGAATTTATAAATTCAGTAAAATTCCTGTAAAAATTCTGGCAAGATTTTTCTTTTTACATTTGAATATTTCCAGTATAAACATGAGAATCTTGCAAATAAAAATTTGGAAAATATGAAATATGAGATGTTGAGAGAGACTGAATATGAAAATAAAACATTTATAAGCTAAAGAAATAAAATACAAAACTCAGAAACCCATACACGTGAGAATTTGATATAAGGTATTCACTTAGTGGAAACGACCTAAATGTCCATTGACAGATCAAATTCATAAAGGAAATGTGATGGGAGTGCCTGTTGTGGTGCAACGGATTCGAATCCGACTAGTAGCCATGAGTTTGTGGGTTTGATCACTGGCCTTGCTTGGTGGGTTAAGGATCTGGCGTTGCCATGAGCTGTGGTGTAGGTAGCAGATGCGGCTCAGATTCTGCATTGCTGTAAAGACAATGTGGTACATATATACAATGGGATATTTCTCAGCCAATAAAAAATAAAATAATGCCATTTGCAGCAACATGGATGGAACTAGGATAGTTCTTAAGATATACTTATACATTAAAATGAGATTGTATTTATAACAAAATATATTATAAATATTTTATATTTAAGTAAAACCAGGGAGAGGCTTTACACAGAGTATGGAGATAATGTGTCATGAATTGTACCTGAGGTCCAAATTAAACATAAATATAACAAATATTGCAAAATATTAACCATCATTAATGCTGGAATATTGATATTTATAATATTTTTATAATTTATAGTTTTGAAAAACATTAAAATTTACACTTCAATAAAATAAATTTTAAATTTTATTAAAATTTACACTTCAGTAAAATAAATTTTAAAAAATATATGCATGCCATAACATTAATTTATAACATAAATCATTTGGAAAATGAAATACTATCAAATACTATTTTTATAAAAAAGCAGAAATTAAAATGGGGGGTTTCAAAAATATGGTCTTCAAAAATAAACTCCAAATGGGCAAATGTCCAAAACTAAGAAGAATAAAATTGAGAGAAGAAAATACGGAATACTTCTATTACTTTGTAGATGGAAAAACTCTTTTAAATAATACTCCAAGACTATATCCATTAATAAAATATTTAAATAGGTAAAGATAAATCCTAAGGATTTCTGATCTGTAAAGTGATAGATGTTATTATAAGGTGATAGATTGAGTGAATATATATAACCGATGGATTGACATCTAAATTTTTAACAGAATGCCTGAAAATCAGTAAGAAAAAAATGGGCAAATATCGTTGATAGCCAATTCACAGAATGGGAAACCTGAATTAAAAAATTGTGAAAGAAGTGTTCAACCTCTCTTGATAAGATAAATTTATTTATTTATTTATTTATTTATTTTTGCCTTTTGTCATTTTATGGCCGCAGGTTTATGGCCGCACCCGCGGCATGTGGAGGTTCCCAGGCTAGGGGTCTAACAGGAGCTGTGGCCACTGGCCTGCGCCGCAGCCAGAGCAACGCAGGATCCGAGCCGCGTCTGCAACCTACACCACAGCTCACGGCAACGCCGGATCGTTAACCCGCTGAGCAAGGGCAGGGATCGAACCCGCAACCTCATGGTTCCTAGTCGGATTCGTTAGCCACTGCGCCACGACGGGAACTCCTGATAAGATAAATTTAAAAAAGAAATCTTAAAAAGTGAGACATATCTTTAGTCCCATCAGGCTTGGAAAAAAGTAAAATGGAAAATGATAACAAATGTGTGTGATTACAGGAGAAGAAATACCCTCCTATCTTTCTGGTAGTGGAATTTATGGCCAAATCTTTCTGAAAGCAGTCTGGCAGAACCTAATGCCAGTAATCAGTGATAGTACTTTAAGATCCAGAAAAGCCACTCCTGTTTAACACCTAATAGTAATTTGGGTAGATGCATCAGAAGGCATTTTTTTTTATAAAGAAAATTCATCATTCTCATGGCTAGGAATTAGCAACTGGTGTGAGAGCATTATCTGTTTATTGTCCTTCCTTCCCCAAACTCTCCATGGCCTCAGTCGGGGCAGAATACACTTCCCTGCAACACTGACTTTGTTTGCATTCAAGTAGAGACTTAATTGCTCTGCATATCCATGGGCAGAAAACAAATATGTTTTAAACCACAGAGAATTTATTCTACAGCATTGTTGCAGAACAACCTGCTTAATACAATGAGTAAATTGTGGCCTATACATAGGTTTGAATACAATATAACAAAATTCTATAGAGAATTGTTAAACTCTATCAGAAAACATAAAAATATATGGAACAAGTGGGAAGATATACCACGTTCATTAACTGGATCACTGAATGTTGTGATCACATTCTTCTCATTTTTTTAAATTATATATAGTTGATTTACAGTATTGTATCAATTTTTGCTATACACCATATTGACCCAGTCTATATATATATGTATATAATATATGTATATATATATATTTTTTCTCATACTGTCCTCTGTCGTGTTCTATCCCAAGAGACTGAATATAGTTCCCTGTGCTATATAGTAGGACCTCATTGCTTATCCACTACAAACGTAATAGTTTGCATCTATCTATCCCCAAATCCCTGTCCATCCCACACCCTTCCCGTTCCCCTCAGGGAACCACAAGTCTGTTCTCTAAGTCTTTGAGACTGTTTCTGTTTTGTAGATAGGTTCATTAGTGCCATATTTTAGATTCCACATATAAGTGATATCATACGGAATTTCTTTCTCTTTCTAACTTACTTCACTTAGTATGAAAATCTCTAGTTGCATCCGTGTTGCTGCAAATGGCTTATTCCATTCTTTTTTATAGCTGGGTACTATTACATTGAATATATGTATCACATCTTCTTTATTCATTCATCCATAATTGAACATTTAGGTTGTTTACATGTCTTGGCTATCATGAATAATGCTGCTATGAACATCGGGGTGCATGTATCTTTCTGAATAAAATTTTTGTCTGAATATATGCCCAGGAGTGGGATTGATGGATCATATGGTAATTCCATATTTAGTTTTCTGAGGAATCTCCATACTGTTTTTCAAAGTGGTTATTGCAATTTATATTCCCACCAACAGTATAGGAAAGTTCCCTTTTCTCCACACCCTGTCCATCGTTTGTTATTGGTAGACATGTTAAAGATGGCCATTCTGATCAGTATGAGATGGTGTCTCATTGTAGTTTTGATTGCATTTATGTAATAATTAGCATATTGAGCAACTTTTCATGTGCCTATTGGCTATACATATTTCTTCTTTGGAGAAATGTCTATTTAGGTCTTCTGCCCATTTCTCAGTTGGGTTGTTTGTTGTCTTAATAAGGAAAATAAGAAATACCAGAGATCTCTCATATCTGCATGCACACACAGAAAAAAAGCCAGGGGAGGATACAATAAGAAGGCACCCATTTGGAAGCTAGAAAGAGAAATCACCAGACACCAACCAAAATAGTATCCTGATTCTGGAACTTTTAGCCTCCAATATGTGAGAAAATACATTTCTGTCATTTAAGCCACCAAATCTGTGGAATTTTTTTATGGCAGCCCTGAGCAAGACATTCACAAAAATCTCAAATTAACAATACTAATATTACCACTACTTATATGACTCAGGTATCAGTAAACATTTTCTTTCCTATAGACTCTCCCCATTCTCCGCACAGAGTTCACAGTTGACTGTACTATCAGAACATAAAGCCATCAATTACAGATTCTCCCTTTCAATATTCATTTGATCTTAGTTCAATGAGTAATTATACATTTAGTGCTAATTGCTAGTATTTCTGTCATTATCTACTCAGTCATGTTGGCTGTCTGCAACTTGTTCTCTAGTAAATTCTTCAGGAAAGGCCTATGAAAATAAGAATTGATAAATTTCTGGTGATTAATGTTTAGCTCTACTCTTCATACTTAAAAAGTCAGTTTTTCTGGATATAAAAGTCTGTGGCTTATATTATTTTTCCTTAGGTATCTTAAGTTATTTATTTTATGGCCTATTGCTTTTAATGAAGTCTGATGATAATACACTACCTTTTCTTTTGTAAGTCACTTCGTTCTTTTTTCTCTAGATCACCAAAGGAATTCATACTGTTAAATTTGAGTGATTTTATAAGAATATGACTTGGTTTTTGGTTATTCCAAGTTAATATTCTCAGTTACGTAGGGTGTTTTATGTATATATGTATGTGTATATATATGTATATGTGTACATATATATATATTTCAGGAAAGTTTCTGGAATAATTTTTAGTGTTTGTTTTATTCTCATATTTGATATTTTTCAGAGACTGCAATTATAAATCTGTTGGATCTTCTTTGCCAAGTGTAAACATTAATTTCTCCAAAATCACTCATATCTTTTTCTTCTTTTTGCTTTTTATTTAGGAGAATAGAGGCTTATTTTCACCCTTGAGTTTTGATATTGTCATTTTTTCGCATTTCTTCTACCTTAATCTTCATTTCTGAAAAAAAATGCTTTGTTTCTTTTCTAGAAGTTTTATTTCTTAATGATGAAAAATTTGTATCAGTTACAGTTTTATTATTTATTTTTTATTTATGTCTTCCTGGTATGTTATCATTCATAGCAATGGTATTTTGCTATGTATTCTCATTTTTTGCTTATTTTATCATGCTTATTTTTAAGGTAAATTATATTCCCAAAATTTTAGAGGGAATTAAGATGCAAGATAATCTTTTGTAACTTCAGATAGTCTTCTATTATTTCCATGAGTTTTCAGAAATATGTGAAAATGTATTCTGAAATTCACCAGTTTTGTTGTCTCTCCCACATCATGTGAGCCTCCTCTTTCCTTCATCTCTATTATCCCCTTTTTAATCAATTTATTTATTTATTTATTCCTATCCCAGAAGACTTCCATTAGTGAGGAGTCTTTCTTGTTAGGGATCCCTGATTGGTCGGTTTTGAGATTTCACAGGTTGAAATCTGCCTTGTGATCTTCAGACAGTGCTGAGGGACATTTATGATTAGCCAGTTCATAAAATCACGTTGACTATTTTCATGTTCTCCTGTTTTCAGGTCTTTCAGAGACTCTTCTGATTTGCTCTGCTTCTGGCTTTGATACCATACTGGCCTTATGGAAAATAGTATTTTGTTTTCACCTTCTTGTAATTTGGAGTTTCTGGTTATATCCTGCTACATATATTTGTTATAAATATTGTCCATGGATTGTTAGCTTTGCTGTTTGTTTCCCTGGTTTAATGTGAAGATTTGGGGATATTCAAATAATACACAGTTACTTTCACTGATTGCCCCTCCCCCCCAATTCTTGAGATGTTTAATAGCTACCAGTAAGCTCCTAAAAAGTGTCTGCTTTGGTGTTTCAACTTGACTTTTTTTGGAGAATTCCTTGACCTTTCCTCACTCAGCCCTTCTATGGTTTGTGTAGGCCTCTATTTATCTATATTAAAATGCCTGTACTTGAATGAATGCTGACACAACTATAATTTGAAGAAAAGAAGATAGTATTAGGGATTTGGAAGGAAGAAATGCTTTAAATAGAAGGCAGAAAAAAAATAGAAACTGGTGCTTTAATAAGAGGTAGAACTGATATTCTAGAAAACAGTAATAAGGTTTTATTGATGAGACTTGTACAGTGTGTTGAACTGCTAAAATTCTTTATTTCCCTCTTTTGGAACAAGTTAGAGGTACTGATTGTGTTATAGAGTTAGTTATTTTTAAAAATATATATAAAAATAGTCTCAGCAACTGTGAGAAGAAAATTTAAATAGCAGGGTTTATTTTGAGGATGGGATGACTTATATCATTTACTCTTAAGTCTAAAAGAGAGATTTTGAATTCTTTCAAACCTGTGGTGAGTTATTAATGGAACAGGAGTTTCTTGATGCCCTATTGATGTTGATATTACATAAAATAAATTATATATATATAAAATTAATATGGTAAAATATTTCATAGGAAGAGACACCTGGCTATTAAAACCCATGATACAGGAACCTCCTGTGGTGGCTCAGCAGTTAACGAACATGATTAGTATCCATGAGGATGTGGGTTTGATCCCTGACCTCACTCAGTGGTTTAAGTATCTGGCATTGCCATGAGCTGTGGTACAGGTTGCAGTTGTGGCTCAGATCCTGTGTTGCTGAGGCTGTGTTGTAGGCTGGCAGTTGAAGCTATGATTCGACTCCTAGCCTGGGAATATGCATATGCCACACGTATGACACAAACAAACAAACAAATGCTTATTTAAATGTTAGAAATAATGAGAGCTATTAAAAAGAGACATCATTGCACATATTGTTTATATGTGAAGATCCCATGCTATGTAAATTAAACTTTCAGCAAACAAAAACATAGTTTGATCTCGGAGTTGGAAAGGGGACCAAAAAATAGTGATCTTCTTTTCCTTCCACTCTCATGTTCTAAACTCCTTGAAATATAAGATAAAGAAGCTAGGCAGAAGAAGACAAAATATCTCTTTTTATTACTGAAGATGTGGTATCAGAGAATGCAACCATGTGACAGTAATATGATAACTAATTCTGAATATCAGATTTATACAGATTTACTCATCTCAGATTTATACAGATTTACACAATGCACACACTTCTCTATGGTCTGGTTACTGCCTCTCAAAATTTACAGTATGGAGGAGCAAAAGACAATGAGCATTTCCTGTGGATTAATTATCGAGTCCCAAGATCAAGGACAAGGGAGGGATGGCCCATAGCATGCAAGATCATAATCTCAAACACACGAAGCAGATAACTTGTTTGACCTTCAGAGGAGATTAATAGATGAAGAAATGTTATGCTAATGATGACATAACAGATAGAAATGAGATGTAACAGTTTCACTTTGGTCACATTATGATTTTGACTTTAAAATAATAGTATTCATTCTGAGCATTGTTAACTTAATATTTATATTGAATTTATTTGTAGCTGAACTTAGAAGGATCAGGGAATTAGTTGGATGAATGGTTTATTTTTTGCTTTGGGAAATTAGTTTTTCCTTTGAAAAAGCATCAGAGGCAGTTTGAGTGGATGTCTCTTACCTCAATATATTTTTTCTATTTCCAACAAAAGTATTTGAAAACTATTTCATTAATCTCAAGTCAACTTTCAGTGTCTGTAGAAGTAGTTTAGTGTATATTTGTGATTTTTGGATGGATTTTTTCCTTACTTCGACACAAAAGTATTTTTTTAAATATAGTCTGATTTCCAAAACTTTGCCTTCACCCTCTGCTAACCCCTTCAGATTTTTCAAAGTATATTTGTGATTTTTGGATGGATTTTTTCCTTTCTTCAACACAAAAGTATTTTTTTAAATATAGTCTGATTTCCAAAACTTTGCCTTCACCCTCTGCTAACCCCTTCAGATTTTTCAAAGCTCTACAATACTTCAGATCTTGTAGAGCCATGAACAAACAATATGTGGACTATACCAGAGCTCTTTACACATAAATGGAAAACACACACACACACACACACACACACAATTACTATGTGGTTAAGGGGCTTTGAAAGAGAACTTCATCACATGCTTGGTTGAATTGAAGAGAGGCATAATGAAGCATCCTTCCTGACTGCACTGTTAAGAATCAGATACTAAAGATTCATGACACTGATAATGGAGTTTTCAAAAACCAGAGAAAGCTAGTTTATGCCATTGCTATTTGCCCACAGAAAAACAAATGTTCCAGTTAACTTCTTTGCATGTTAGTAGTATGAACTAATTTTTGAATCTTAAAGATATTTGTGCTGTTATCTAGATACAAACTCAGAAAGAAGCAGTTGTTATAGACTGTCTCATTTCCACATGGACAAGAGCTTTTACTCCCATATGTAATTTGAACATGATGTTCCAGGATTACTGCTAGACAGAGTATGGGAAGCATTGATTATCATTATTGCCAAGAACATCTGTTCCCTGTGACTCAGAATTAAGGAAATTAAGTATAGCTGATTTACAATGTGCCAATTTCTGCTGTAGAGCAAAGTGACTCAGCCATATATATATATAAAATCTTCCATCATTGTCTATCCCAGGAGATTGGATATAGTTTCCTGTGCTGTACAATAGGGCCTCACTGCTTATTCATTCTAAATGTAATAGTTTGCATCTATGAACCCCAGACTCTTCATCCATCCCACTGCTTCCCTCCTCCCCCTTGGCAACCACAAATCTTTTCTCCATGTCAGTGAGTATTTTCTGTTTCATAGATAGGTTAATTTATGCCAGATTTTAAATTCCACATGTAAGTGATATCCTACGGTATTTGTCTTTCTCTTTCTTACTTACTTCATTTAGTATGAGAATTTCTAGTTGCAATAAATTACCTTGAAATGAGATAATCTTGGATTATTTAGGTAGGCCATAAATTCAATGGTAGGTTTCCTTACAAGAGAGACACACAGAAAGGATTAATTCATTCAGGAGAAGGTGATGTTGCCACAAGCCTGGGAATGCTGGCCATTACTGTAGAAGCTGAAAGAGGCAAAGAACAGATTCTCCCCTGAGCCTCTGTAGGAACAGTGGCCCTGCAAACTGTTTGATTTCTTACTTCTGGCCTTAAGGACTTGGAGATAATAAACTTCTGTTGTTTCAAGCATAACAGTTTGTGGCATTTTATTATGGCAGCCACAGGAAAGCAATATGTCATCCAAAATTAGGTCCTTAATGGTTTTTTTTTTAATTCCAAAGAATGCTATATAGTTTGTATGTAGCACATCGTATCTTTAACACTTCAAATATCCCCAATTAGTAATGGTTATTTCTGTTGGATGCACATAAAATAGCCAAATTCCTATGAAATTTTCTTAGATTGTGGTATGGGTTTAACACATCAAATAAGGTCTTAAACTTCAGAGGAATTAAGTCATTGTAATGAATCTCTCTCTCCCTCTGTAAAATATGTATAATATAACATGTACCACTTTGACCACTTTAAGTGTACAGTTTAGTGACATTAAGTACATTCACATTATTGTGCAGTCATCACCAGAGTTCATTTCCAGAATTTTTTCATCATCCCAAACTAAAACTCTATATCTGTCAAACAGTAACTTCCTCTTCCCCTCTTGCCTCATCCTGCGAAAATCACTATTTTACTACCTGTCTCTATGTATTTAATGATTCTAGTGTTTCATATAAGTTGAATTATGCAGTATCTGTCCCTTTGTGTCCGGCTTACTTCACATATAATGTTTTCCAGGTTTATCTGTGTAGTAGCATGTTTCAGAATTTCTTTCCTCATTAATTATTGATGAATCTTATAACAAGATGCTAAATGAGCCTTTCTCTGTTACCTGGAAATGGTTAAAGGCTCATACCGGAACTCAAATGGCACAAAATAGCTCATATCCTAAAAAAAGCCCCAATATCACAGCAGCCAACACATTGCTTCAAGATTTCCAAAGGGGCTGCAAAATTGGCCCTGATATTATTATCTCATCATTACCATGATTTTCCATCCTGGTTTGCATTTTCATATTCAGAAAATATGAAAATATTTACATAAACATCTAAAATATGTTTAATAACGGTGAGAGAGAAATCATTGATCTGCATGGTAATTGCTTTGGCTTTTCTCTCTCTTCTGTGTGCTTGCAGTGTGCGGCCACCCTCTATGCCAAGTAAGTAGGTTGCCAAGAAAATCCCTCATGAATATCAATAGTGGCTGTGAGATGGAGAGAATAGCAATAGATTCTCAAGTCGGATTTTGGTTGCAAGCTTGTGATGTGCTCTGTGTGTATTTGAGCAGAAGAAGACTGCAGAAAGATGGTACTGTGAGGAGTCAAGAATGTATAAACTTCTGCAGTGTAGGTTACAGACATGACTCAGATCTGGTGTTGCTGTGGCTGTGGTGAAGGCCAGCGGCTACAGCTCTGTTTTGACCCCCAGCCTGGGAACCTACATATGTTGAGGGTGTGGCCCTAAAATAATTAAAAAAAAATAATGTATAAACTTAAGATGGGTGTCATCAAAATACCAAGATTTGAAATATCTTATAACACCTGACCTGAAAGGGAAGTCTTCCAGGTGAGGAAAGTGCAGAATCAAGAGCCTATATGGCAGATTTTTGCTGAGGGTAGTTGAAGTGGTCCAGAAACCGTCAAAGGCGATCACATCTCCTTGTGGAGAATGTGGAGAAGGAAGATCTATGCTTTGTACCTTAAAGCTTTCTGATGTGCCCCATGCTGCAACTGACTATCCAGTCTGCCTCACAAAAGACATCAATGTCTTCTAGTGTGAGTAAAATAAAACAACACCTACTAGGTTTTTAAAAAATAAAGGGTTTTTTCTTTTCCCTGATTTAACAGTTGCCTCAACACACATTTAAAAGTGTTGGCTTAATAGCTATATCTGTCAGGGTTATACTAGAGATATAGAACCAGTAGGAGATATGTATTAAGAAATTTAATGAAAGGAATTACCCTATGTAGTTGTGAGGTCAGGCTAGACAATTCTGAAATCTGGTGGTCAGGCTGTTGGTAAGGGCCTACTGAAATTCTTAGGCACAAATTAAAACTGCTATCCAGGAATTCCCATCATGGCTCAGTGGTAACGGACCCTAGTAGGATCCATGAGGATGTGGGTTCAATCCCTGGCCTCACTCTGTGTGTTAAGGATCTGGCATTCCTGTGAGCTGTGGTGTAGGTTGCAGACTCGGCTACAGTTCTGATTCGACCCCTAGCCTGGGAACTTCCATGTGCCACAGATGCATCCCTCAAAAAAAAAAAAAAAAACCCACAAAAAAACACTGCTGTCCACAAGTCAAATTCCTTTTTCTTCTTGGTCCTAATAATGTGCAGTGGCTTAGCGTAGGATCTCAATTCCCAGACGAGGGATTGAGCCTGGGCCACAGTGGTCAAAGCACAAAGTCCTAATCACTAGACCACCAGAGAGCTCCTCAAGTTTCTTCTTCTTAAAAGAAGCCCCAGGAGTTCCCTTTGTGGCTCAGTGGTTAACGAATCCGACTAAGAACCATGAGGTTGCGGGTTCGATCCCTGGCCTTGCTCAGTGGGTTAAGGATCCGGCGTTGCCGTGAGCTGCGGTGTAGGTTGCAGACACGGCTTGGATCCCATGTTGCTGTGGCTGTGGTGTAGGCTGGCAGCTACACAGCTCCTGTTAGACCCCTAGCCTGGGAACCTCCATATACCACGGGTGCGGCTCTACATAAAGGCAAAACACCAAAAAAAAAAAAAAAGAAGCCCCAGTTCTTCCTATAGGGCCTTTAAAATGATTGAATTAGGCCCATCTATATTGTTGAGGATAACTCCTTACTTAAACTAATAATTAACTTTAATCACATCTGCAAAATACCTTCACAGCCACACCTAGATTAGTGTTTGATTAAATAACTGGTGACTGTATCTTAATAAAATTGATACATGTAAGTGTCCATCATTGCATTAAAAAATATCTAAGAATAAAAAAAAAGGCAACAAATGAAAAACTAACCATTACAGGAGAAAGTAAAATATCATGCTCTCGAAGTCCCTCAGACTGAAACACAGTAAATGTTTGACATAGACGAGAATATGAAATTGAAATTTTAAACTATATTAAATTGACTCGATCTTTTGAAAATTAAGGCATCTGCCAAACATAGCCTAGCCTAAGGACAAAAGGCATCATTTAAAGATTGAGCACGTGCTATAAGATGAACTTTTCTGGGTAATTTAAATAGATCACAGAATGGAAGCTCCTGTAATCATGGATATTACATTGTGATGGGATGAGACAGATAATAAATAATAAACATAAAAATAAGTTGTATTCTATGTTAGAAGGTGAAAAAATATTTCAGGGTGAGGGAAATCAGATATTTAATGGGTATAACAGGTTTTTGTTTTGTTTTCGTTTTTAAATTGAAGTATAGTTCATTTATAATGTTGTGTTTGTTTAAGGTGTACATCACAGAGATTCAGTTACATATATATATATAATATTTGTATATTAGATTATTTTGCCTTATAGCTTATTATAAAATTTTGAGGGTAGTTCCCTGTGTTATACAGTAGGTCCTTGTTGGTTATCCATTTATGTATAGTAGTGTGTATATGTTAACTCCAAACCCCTAATTTATCTCTTTGCCTCCCTGCTTTCCCTTGTGGTAACCATATATTTGTTTCTATGCCTGTGAGTATATCTCTTTGTTGTATATGTGTTTATTTGTATATTTTTTATATTTAACATATAGGAAATATCATATGATATATGTCTTTTTCTGTCTGGCTTACTTCACTCAGTAAGATAATCTCTAGGTTCAGCCATGTTGCTGCAAAAGGCATTATTTCATTCTTTTTATAGATGAGTAATATTCCACGGTATATACATACCACATCTTCTTTATCTAGTCCTCTGTCAGCAGACATTGAATTTTCTTCAATGTCTTGGCTATTGTAAACAATCCTGCAATGGACGTTGGGATTCATATATCTTTTCAAATTATGTTTTCTCTGGGTATATGCCCAGGAATGAGATTGCTAGATCATACAGTAGTTCTATATTTATTTTTTAAGGAACCTCCATACTGTTATGCATAGTGGTTGTAGCAATTAATATGCCCACCAGTAATGTAGGAAGCTTCCTTTTTGTCCAGACCTTCTCCAGCATTTATTGTTTGTTAGACTTTTCGATGGTGGCCATTCTGATTGGTGTGAAGCGATACCTAAATGTAGTTTTGATTTTCATTTCTCTAATAATAAATGATATTGAGCATCATTTCACATGCCTTTTGGCCATCTATATGTCTTCTTTGGGGTAATGTCTATTCATATATTCTGCTCATTTTTGATTGGGTTGTTTGGTTTTTTGATATTGAGCTGCATAATTTGTATGTCTTAGAGATTAATCTCTTAGGTTGTATCATTTGCAAATATTTCTCCCATTCTATATCTTGTCTTTCTGTTTTATTTCTGATTTCCTTCACTGTGAAAAAGATTTTAAATTTAATAAGGTCCCATTTGGTTATTTTGTTTTATTTCAGTCACTCTAAAGACAGATCCATAGAGATATTGCTGCAATTTATGTCAAGGAGTAATCTGACTATATTTTTCTCTGGGAGTTTTATAGTATCTGCTCTTACCTTTAGGTCTTTAATCCATTTTTACTTTATTTTTGTTTGTGGGGTTAGAAAACTTTCTAATTTCCTTCTTATGCTTGTAGGTGTCCAGTTTTCCTGGACCACTTATTAAAGAATCTGTCTTTTCTCTATTGTATATCTATGTAACTTCATTTTTAAATAGACTAATCAACATAGACCTAATAAGAGGATGAGGTTTTAAGTGAGGATTTGAAGGGAGTTAGTCTAACATTCCAAGAGGAAGGAGCAGCTATGCAAAATCCTATGAAAGGAGCATGACTATCATGTTTATTGGAGAACAAGGAGGTCTGGAAGACAGTAGTGGGAAAGAAGAGAGCACATACTTAAACAGGACAAGGACGGTTGAGATGATAGTCATTTCGGTCATTGTAAGAGTGTTGGTATTTAATCTATTATAGGATTTTGAGCTCAGTGACATTAGCAAAGCATGGTTGAAAACTGTAATTGGGAAACATGTTTCTTATTTGTACCCACTCATCCCTCCTTTCCATAATTTAGCCTATTCTGTAAATTGGATATATACACATTACTGTAGTCAAAGAGAAAACTAACATTTTTGCAGGAATTAAAGATATTTTAGCTTCTAAATGTTTCCAATTAATTTCCCTTATAATGTGGAAAAACAATTGAGTATCTGAGACCTCTAACTCTTTACAGTAGACACCAGTATTGCTTATACTCATAAGGTAAATACAGTTAAGCTTGTAAATATGATCCCGTTGTTAAAAGTATACAATTTTTATGTAAGAAGCCATTGAAATGTTTATAACAACTATAACTGGCTGGAAAGAGTAAAATGTACTGTAGAATTAAAGGGTGCTGGATTTTTAATTTGAATAAAGTCTTGGTATAGTTTAATGGTAGGAGGAATTTCCCTCAGCCCCACCCACATTGTATTTGTATTGCATCCCTAAAAATCAGCATAGTGGTGGCAAGACTGCTGCAGCCCAGCTGACCTTTGACCTCAAGGGTACTTAGCACAGAGATTAAAGGAAATATCAAAAGATGGAAGCAGAATTTAATGCTTTCACCCCTTGGCTCTTGTTCTCAATATGAGCTGTGACTAAGATGTTGAGTTCTTATTTTAACTAAGCTATCTGCAGTGTAGCCGATAGAGCTTGGGGATATCTAATAGTTTATTTGCAGAGAGTCAAATTGTGAATATGTGCACATACTTGTAAATGGAAAAGGGTTATAGCATCCACAGGGCTTGTGAGGTGTGTGGGTGAATTTCACACAGGTAAAAAACATTCTCTCAAATCATTTCTGTCATTGCAAATTAAGAGCTTCCACGTTAAACTGGTTTAGAATTATGAACTAAATTAGAGTTTTTCACCTGTCCTTAGCACTTAAGGACTAGGGCACGCCTCTATAGAAGTGTTTATTTACCTGCTTCACAAAAACTCTTTTTCCTGACAGATCTAATAGAATACTTCAATCATTCAAAGTTTTTTTTTTTTGTCTTTTGTCATTTTAGGGCCACACCTGAGGCATGTGGAGGTTCCCAAGCTAGGGGTACGGCACAGCCACAGCAACACTGAATCCAAGCTGTGTCTGCAACCTGCATCACAGCTCACGGAAGTGCTGGATCCTTAACCCACTGAGTGAGGCCAGGGATCAAACCCGCAACCTCATGGTTCCTAGTCAGATTCGTTTTCTGCTTAGTCACGACGGGAACTCCAATCATTTAAAGCTTTTAAGGCAAGTCCACTTCTTCCAAAAATGGTAGCTAGGAAAAGACCTTGGTGGATTTTGTGTAAGGGAGGGAAGCATACAACTAAAATAATAAGAAAATGATAAGCAAACCTTCACAATTGAGCCCTGGTCGCCACTAGAGGGGGGACTGTTTTTTGTTGTTGTTATTGTTTTTTACCCACTGTTAAAACCTAACACAAAATGTAATAGCAGAAATATTTGTGCTCCAAAGAGGCAGCACATTTTACATGAGATCATTTGCTTGACTTTAAATTGTGAAAATCTTCATTTGTGTGATTCAGAAACTGTTGTGGGGCATGCCTGTGAACTTACATTGGGTTGCCCACTAATAAAACAGGTAACTTAAGTTTTCAGAGGAATTAGCATTTCTTTTTTTAGGTCATCTGTCAGATTTTTAAAGTGATTTTTATTTCAGATTACAGAATAAACATAAATTTTTAAAAATTGTTTTTAAGCATTGATTTCTCCTTGATCTGGAAAGGAATAAGAAACAAAGAGAATCATGCAAAGAACTTCAACTTAACATCCAATGGGGACTGAGGTTGGAAAAAGATTTGAAATAAATGCAGTCTTTTTTTTTTTCTTTCCAATGTGACTCAAATTCTTTGGGGGGAAAAAGGAATTATTAATGTACTATTGCCTGGGCAATGGCCCGTATATTGTGCCCTCTGCTCTAGCCCAGGCAAGCATGATTAAATGGTATTTGTTCCTTTCACTGTATGCTACTTAAGAATGTCATAAACCTCATACAGATACTAAGCCTTCCATTTTCACTGCCTTTCCCTCCCCAAAACAAAATTCTAAATTCTGTCACCTGGGGGTAGTTATAATAATCACAGCTGCTGATATTGCCTAAAGCAGCAACAGAACTGGATCAAGAAAATGTGACCCAAAGTACATGACTTTAGCTCCAGTTGTGACAGCTAATGCAATCATTGCCAGAGGAAAATGAGTCCCTTGACTAAACTCAGCCTCATCTGTTATCTGATTAAAAAATGTCTGGTGGAGGGAAAAGGCAACATTTGTGGGCATACTTGGTTATTGCACATAAATTTGATGATTGAGAATTGGTAATGACCCTTGAGATGCTCTAGACTGTAGGATCTCACTTATACTTTAGAATATATTACATGTTGATAACATGATATTAGAGCTTAGATTTTTATGGTAGAAATAAAGGCCACAGATAAAGAATTGCAAAACCCCCCAACACTTTGCCATGATTAAGAACTGCATTTCAGGAAAGGGATAAATATGCAATAGCCACCATCACATCCTAGTTCTGTGATTCATCAGGATTACAGGCTTTTAAAATTTATGAGCACAGCCTAAGGGATTTCAGATGCATTACCCTGTGATCAGTAGATAGGGCTTTGTGATTCTCAGGGAGAGGAGATGCCTTGTGATACTCCTCAGATAAAGAGAAATGAATCTTGAGTTAGTAAAGTTCAGTGAGACAATTAGAAACTTATGCTAATGATACACACTTGAAAAGAGTTACATCATTTAATGAAACATTTAGGCTCAGTAATTATGTTGGGGCTTTTTCTACTGACAGCATTGATGTATTATAGAGGAGCTGGTTTACTCATTAATAGATTAATAATTGTTTCTAAAACCTCAATTTTTACATTAAATGAATACATTTCTATTTAAGTGTGATCACTTCCTCAGCTATCACTTTATTGTATAAAGTGTGCTGAAACAATTTTTGGATTTTAGACTTAGTGACTCTGACTTGTCAATGACTAGATGTAACTGTAAAGAAGCCAATCAATTAGTTTTTTTTTTTCTTTTTCAACACCTTTTGAGCAAGGGTTGAATCTTTGAAGAAAGCAGATGGATTCCCAAGTTGATTTCTTTGAGGACCAATATTCTTTCTGTTGATTGTAGAGAGAATTTAGTTCAATATTCAAAACATAATTGTTACCATACCATAGGCCAAGACTGCTAGATTCTGAGTCAGTGGTAATAAGCAATACAGTCTTCATAACACTACTTACTATTTATTACCTTTTTTTTTTAAAAAAGGATATAGATTTAGAATCTATAATATCGCAAATTATTTCCTTATGGAAGTTATATGTAATTATATTTCATTTATTCAACAAAGAGGTATTAAGACTACATATTATGCAAGAAAATATATAATAGGCAAACAGGTACCAAGGTAAATGAAACATGTTTCCTGCCCTCAGGAAGTTTATAGCTTAGAGAGAGACAGAGAGATGTCCATTACTGTGATACAAGTTGATGCAAAAAAAAAAAATAGGTGGTAGATTTAAAATTTAAAATATTATATAATTTATTAAAATCTGCATGTAAGAAAGAAATGAAGGGGTCACTCACACACCTATCTCTTAATTATGTTTTAATTACAAGTTTTCTATTATAAAAAGACATACCTGAGGACTCTGTTAAAAACTGTCTTGTGATTCAGGGATGGCTGGAGAGAATATATATTTAGGAAATGCTGATATTCCAGAAATAAGATATAATCTAATTCAAAATGTTTTCTTTAAAGAATACTATTTACATATATTGCAACTCTGCCACAGTATCAATTCAGTAAAACATTTTGTATTTATTTATTAAAGATATGTATTTTTACTACTGAAAGATTTTTGACCTTTTGTTGTGATTTCTTTATCAATGGTGGTATATATTAAGTAGATGAAAGCTGAATTACCTAGACCCTGACAGGCTCAGTTCCACCAAAAGGCCTATGCTCTTGCTCTAATTTATGCCTGAGATAGTTTTCTCAAAAGTCCAATAACAGATTTCCTAACTTCCTTAAGCCCTCTGCTTAAACATGAAGCTCTTCACAAAATCCTACCAAAAACATTCCCGTCTCAGCTCCATTTTCTCTACTTTGTTTCATTTTTATCTTATCATTATATAATTTACTGTTTCATTTACCTTTTAGTTATTTATTGTGAACACTACCTCTGTAAAAACATGAACTGTATCTTTAGTATTTAGAATATCAAATGATATAATTGTCTTCAATAAATATTAGTTAAGTATCTTAGTGAATTAAATAAATAGAATGAATGAAAAGAATAAAGTACCTAGGAATACATCTAATTAAGGAGGTAAAGGATTTATACTCAGCAAGCTATAAGAAAATGATGAAAGAAATTGACGGTGATATAAACAGATGAAAAGATATATTATGCTCATGGATTGAAAGAGCTAATATTGGTAAAATGACTACCCAAGGCAATCTGCAGATTCATTTCAATCTCTATCAAAATATCCATGGTATTTTTCACAGAACTAGACCAAATAATTCTAAAATTGTTGTGGAAGCACAAACGACTCCAGATAGGAAAAAAATCTTGAGAAAGAAGACAAAGCTATAAGTATCACACGCTCTGATTTCAAGCCATAGTACAAAGCTACAGTAATGAAAGCAGTATTATAGTGGAACAGAAATGAATTTAATAGATCAATGGAATGTAATAGCCCAGAAATGAATCCACACTTATATGGGCAATAGATCTACAACAAAGGAGGCAAGAAAATACAGTGGGGGAAAATGGCAGCCTCTTCCCTCTTCAACAACTGATGTTGGGAAAACTATACAGGTATTTGCAAAAAAAAGGAAAAAAGGAAACCTGACTACACTTTCACACCATGCACAAAAACAAGTTCAAAATGGATTAAAGACTTAAATGTAAAACCTGAAACCATAAAACTTCTAGAAGAAAACATAGGCAATATGTTCTTTGACAGTCTTAGTAATGTTATTTTGGATACATCTCCTCAGGTAAGGGAAACAAAAGCAAAAATAAAAAAATGAGACTACATTAAACTAAAAATCTTTTGCACAGTGAAGGAAACTATCAACAAAATGAAAAGCCTTCCTACTGAATGGGAGAAGATATTTGCAAACACTATATTCAATAATGGTTTAATATCTAAAATATACAAAGAACTCACAAGACATAAAAAAACAAAAGAAAAACTAGATGAAATAAACTGAGAGTGGGGATTAAGAAGGCGGAATAGAAGGACTGGAGCTCAACTTCTCTCCCAAATAACAGCAAAAATACAACCAAATACCGAGCAACCTTCAACCAAATGGACTGTAAACTTCCAAAAAAGATACTCTGCTCCAGAAGACACAGTGGAGACCACATCAAGAGGTAGGAGGGGCGATTATGTGATAGAAGCAACCCCATGCCTCCCGGGTGGGAAGCCCCACAGACTGGAAAGTAACTGCATCACAGAGACTCAGCTACAGGACTGAGAGTTCTGAGTCTCACGTCAAATCCCCAATGCTTGGGGGTCGGGCATAGGGAGAAAGAGCCCCCAGAGCATCTGGCATTGAAGGCTGGAGGGGCTTGTGTGCAGGAGCTCCACAGAACTGGGGGACACAGAGACCCCACTCTGGAAAGGCACACACAGACTTTCACATGTACTGGGTCCCAGGGCAAAGCAGTCTCCAGAGGAATCTGGGTGGAACGTGACTGCAATTCCTGGAGGATCTCCTGGGAAAACAGGGGTGACTGTGGCTTGTTGTGGGGGAAGGTCATTGGAGGTGAAGCTCTCGGGGACATTCATCAACCTGCATTTCACTGGAGGTGGCCATTTCTGGGAAAACCTGGTCCCTCCCATCAGCGCTGAGAAGCCCCAGGCCAAACAACAATTCAGGAGGGATCTCAGCCCCACCCATCAGTAAACATGCTGCCTAAAGACCCCTCAGGCACACAGCCAGCCCCTAATCTCATCCAGAGACAAAGTCCCACCCATCAGAGGGAGAGGAATCAACCCCACCTACCAGTGAGCAGGCATCACTCCCTCCCATCAGGAAGCCTACAGCAAGCCCCCTCCATACCAGCTTTAGCCACAGGGGAGGCAAACACCTGAACTAAGAGAGGCTAAAACTCTATTGTTGACACAAAGGTGACCACACCAAAAACCTACAAAAATGAAAAGACAGAAAACTCTAACTCATATAAGGGAGAAAGAGAAAAGCCCAGAAAAACAGCTCAGTGATGAGGAGATTATCAGCCTCCCAGAAAGGGACTTTAGACTGTTGATGCTGAAGATGATACAAGGCATTGGAAATAGACTGGAGGCAAAGATTGATCATTTACAGGAAACACTGAGCAAAGAAATACAAGATGTAAAAATTAAGAAGAGATCAAAATACAATAACAGTATTAAAATGTGATAAAAAATTCATTAGAAGCAGCCAACAGTAGAATACAGGAGGCAGAAGAACGAATCAGTGAGGTGGAGGACAGATTAGTGGAAATCACTAATGCAGAAGAGAAAAGAGATAAAAGATTGAAAGGAAATGAGCAGAGTCTCAGAGAACTCTGGGATAATGTTAAATGCACCAACATCCATATTATAGGGGTGCCAGAGGGAGAAGAGAGAGAGA
>PVHT021183618.1:3603609-3712384 GCA_004024745.2 Catagonus wagneri | reverse complement strand
TGAGATCAGGAACAAGACAGGGATGTCCACTCTCGCCACTACTATTCAACATAGTTCTGGAAGTCCTAGCTACAGCAATCAGAGAAGAAAAAGAAATAAAAGGAATCCTAATTGGGAAAGAAGAAGTAAAACTATCACTTTTTGCAGACGACATGATACTATACCTAGAGAATCCTAAAGACTCTACCAGAAAACTATTGGAACTCATCAATGAATTTGGCAAAGTTGCAGGATACAAAATTAACACACAGAAATCAACTGCATTTCTATATACCAACAATGAAAGATCAGAAAGAGAAATTAGAGAAGCAATCCCGTTTACCATTGCATCAAAAATAATCAAATACTTAGGAATAAACCTGCCTAAAGAGACAAAAAACCTGTACTCTGAAAAATATAAGGCGCTGATGAAAGAAATCAAGGATGACTTAAACAGGTGGAAAGACATACCATGCTCTTGGATTGGAAGAGTCAATATTATCAAAATGACTATACTACCCAAGGCAATCTACACATTCAATGCAATCCCTATCAAATTACCAATGACATTTTTCAAAGAACTAGAACAAAACAGTTTAAAGTTTCTCTGGAAACACAAAAAACCCAGAATAGCAAAAGACATCCTGAAAAAGAAAAATGGAGCTGGAGGAATCAGGCTCCGTGACTTCAGACTCTACTACAAAGCTACAGTCATCAAAACCATATGGTACTGGCACAAAGACAGAAATACAGATCAGTGGAACAGGATAGAAAGCCCAGAATTAAATCCACGCATCTACACTCAACTAATCTATGATAAAGGAGGCAAGAATATACATTGGACAAAAGACAGCCTCTTCAATAAGTGGTGCTGGGAAAACTGGAGAGCCACATGTAAAAAAATTAAACTAGAACACTTCCTAACACCATGCACCAAAATAAACTCAAAATGGATTAAAGACCTAGATATAAAACCAGATACTATAAAACTCTTAGAGGAAAACATAGGCCAAACACTCTCTGACATAAATGATAGCAACATCTTCTCAGATCCATGTGTCAGAGTAAGGACAATAAAAAGAGAAATAAACAAATGGCACTTAATTAAACTTCAAAGTTTCTGCACAGCTAAGGAAACCCTAAACAAAACGGAAAGACAACCCACAGAATGGGAGAAAATATTTGCAAATGATTCAACTGACAAGGGATTAATCTCCAAAATTTACAAAGAGCTCCTACGGCTCAACACCAAAGAAACAACCAACCCCATCCAAAAATGGGCAGAGGATCTAGGCAGACAGTTCTCCAAAGAAGACATGCAGATGGCAAATAAACACATAAAAAGATGTTCAACATCGCTCCTCATTAGAGAAATGCAAATCAAAACCACTATGAGGTACCACCTTTCACCAGCCAGAATGGCCATCATCAAAAAGTCTACAAAGAATAAGTGCTGGAGAGGGTGTGGAGAAAAAGGAACCCTATTACACTGTTGGTGGGAATGCAAATTGGTGCAGCCACTGTGGAAAACAGTATGGAGATTCCTCAGAAAACTCAAAATAGAATTACCATTTGATCCAGCAATCTCACTCCTGGGCATCTATCCAGCAGAAACCATGACTCGAAAAGACACCTGTACTCCAGTGTTCATTGCAGCACTCTATGCAATAGCCAGGTCATGGAAACAACCTAAATGCCCATCGACAGAAGAGTGGATAGGGAAGATATGGTACATACACACAGTGGAATGTTACTCAGCCATTAAGAGGAACGAATTACCAACATTTATAGCAACATGGATGGACTTAGAAATTATCATGCGAAGTGAAACCAGTCAGACAATTAGACAGCAACACCCAATGCTACTGCTTACATGTGGAAACTGAAAAGACACACTGAATCTTTCTGTAGAACAGACAATGACTCACAGACTTTGGAAAACCTTGGTTTTTCAAATAATACAATCTGGGGGGTGGGGGGTTGCACTGGGGGTTTGGGATACAAAAATCTATAAAATTGACTTGTGATGATTTATGTACACCTATAATTGAAATAAAATCCATTAAGGAAAAAAAATAAGTTAAAAATAATGAAATAAACTTTGATTACACATTTTTCCGAAGAAGACATACAGGTAGACAACATGCATGAAAACTTGCTCAGCATCACTACTCAGCAGGGACATACACACCAAAACCACAATGAGCTATCATGTCACACCTGTCAGAATGGCTATTATCAAAAAGACAAGTTGCAAGTGTCTGTCGGTGAGGATGTGAAGAAAAGGGAATCCTAATGTACAAAGTGGAAACGCAGGTGCTTGCAAGCCAGATAGTATTCTCACACTTAACCTTATTTACTGGCATCTAGATCTTGGACTTCCGACTCCAGAATTGTAAGAAATACATTTTTCTTGTTTAAGCCACTAAGTCTACCATACATATATTGTTTTTTTCAGCCTGAGCTGACTAAGACATCTTGAAACCAAAATTAACCTCCAGCTCAATTCTCTATGACCTCCAGGTCTGTTCTTGCATTTCCATGAGGGTTCTCTCCTGATTACCTTACTTAAATTTTCACAATAACGCTCTCCTTCACGTAGGCTTTTTAGCGAAAGACTGATTTCTCCACAAAAAAACAAAAATGTTTCAGACATGATATTAAATTCTACTTAAAGAGAAGTACAATCTAGGGCCCTGCAGATATGTTAGATGAAATCTAGAGACTCATTTTGTATGATTATAATCTGAACCTACAATAAAATGCAATTTATAAAAACTTTTACATTTTGACATAATTTTCTTGTATCTAATTACTTGGGGTCTTTCTTCAAATTTTTAGTACTTTTTGTTCAAGTAGCCAAAACCTTATGATGAAATAGTTTTACCAATTTGTACAATAAAAATTATATTCTGTCTTAACTTAAAAAAAATACTGTCCAGCTGACTATAATTTTTTACCTTTATAAACTTATCAGAATTAAAATATGCAGCTTGGTGAACTGCTTACAGGTGTTTGGCAGAAGTGATAGCAGTTTACTTACAAGAATGAGGTACAAAGAACGTAACCAGGGACAACTCAACCTGGCACATTTCCTGGTATACCTGAGCATGTCAAAAAGGTGAAAATGTCCAAATAGTCATGAAGTTTTATAAAATTATCTTTCCCAGAAACTTTAACATTTTTTTTAGCTCCGAATTAAAAGGAAAATGTCAAGCAGAGAGAATTTTTAAAACAAAATTCATAAATGATGCAAAAAAAACCACCAGAATTTGCATGTAACAGGAAAGTCTGACGTTCTTTGTTAGTGCACTGTGAAATTTGCAAGTATCGAAATGCTTATCAGGAAGAAGTGGTAACGATTTTCATCTCTGAAACTTTAAAACCCTTCCATGTGAGACCACATTTGATAAATCCGGTTATTCAGGCTCTCCTTATCAGGTTCTGCCAGGCTGATGCTGTCGCCTATCTTCTCTGAACTGCACTGGCTCCCCCAAGCTCACTCTCAGATTCATCCTGTAATAGCATTACAGATCACTTCATCTCTCCATTGCCAGAGATCTCCCAAGCCAGTATCCATGTTGATTCCTATCTTGGACCTCCAATAGCTCTTAGGACAGAGCCTAGCCCACAGTGGACACTGTGTTGTAGTACATTGTCTGATGAACGTAATTTTCTATTAGGTAAATTCTCTACCCACTCTAAGAATCTTGAGTATATTAATCAGATGTTATACAGTCAGCCCAGACACTGCCTATAAAATGGTTGTTTTATACCTCTAGATTTAAGCTAAGTTGCTATGTATCCAGGATTGCTGGAGCAGAAGATGTTGGGAGGCAGGGGAGGGAAAGAAAATGATTAAATTCCTTATAAATGAAATATCTTAGTATATGTGTATTTAATGGAAATTTTGACCATGTCAGCTATATATTTTAAGTCTATTTTCCCAGAATATAAATTAAAACTCACTTCTTGTTGAGTGATACAGAGATTCTTAAAACTAATTACATAATTATGTATATCAACAATAGCTTCACTACCTCACTGTTATTAGAATGTCAGTGGACTATTACCTTCACTGCTGTGCATGATTAAAGTGAAGAAATGGGACAGGCTAATATTAAAGAAGTTGGTATATAAATTATTTGAAGGTAACACTTAGTGATATATATATATATATATATATTTCAGCTTACTTAGCTTATGGTTGTGTATGACTCAAGGTTACTTGGCAAAATGGTATCTCATTACAATGAGGGAGTTCAAGAGATCTGGAGAAACTCCAGATCCCTTAGAATGTTAAATGAAAATTTCTTGAGCTTTGAACTGATGTTAAATGACATGAATACCCTAGAATTTATGCATTTTCACAAGAGTACAAGTATAACATAATTCATCTTGACACATCATGAGCCAAACAAATTAAATGCACCAAATGGAAACAATTACAAGAAAAGCAATGTACACATAGTCCATATTGTAGTGGGCATTTATCCCATCATTTAATATGAAGGAGATATTTGTACTATAAGAACCACCATGGTTATTTTTCCTCTGAATTCTGTACTTTATTAAATTGACCTCAAAATATTTGTTCTTTTTAAATAAAAGTTACCACTCTGTTAAAATACCATTAGAAAGCAGACCACACTTATTTCATAGGTTAACTTTGAGTAAAATGTATTTTAATAAACCTCATCTGCCACAAGGCATAGCTGTTTATCTTAAAGTATTTATAAATAAAATATAGTATACCACATATTAAAATTCCATTAACATATTTGAAAGATTGTTAAATAATGTAGGAAAGCAGTAAAACTGGTTCAAATTACTGTAAAAATGATGGTACAAGTAAAAATTAATATCTTTATTATTCTTTTAAAGTCTATGTGGTAGGATGAATTTGTTTTTTCTCTTAAAAGAAAAAATCAATTTACCCTTAGCTTTTCCAATTATTTGTTAAAGTCAAAACTTCATCTTTATAATATATATAAGCCTTTGGGGTATTTTTCTAATTACTATTCTATGGGTAAGTCAATTTTGGTACTAATATTACTAATATTTTTATGTCTTTGAGAATACAACGGGGTAAGTTATATATAGTTTTTGATGTTAATTTAGTGATTTTTAGAGTTGCAGGAAGTTATGTATATTTTAAAAGTCAACTGAAGTTCTGTTATTCTCTCACAGAGACTTCTACACACGTAATGTACAGACACACACACACACACACACACACAACACACACAAATATTACAGCATCCTAAGCCACGCCCCTGTCCAATGACTTTTCCCAGGTTTTAGTGAATTCTCTGGGGCTTGCAATTTCATGGCACATTTGGCTTCCAAGTTTCTGATGCTGCTGAAAATCCCTTGTGTTTCATCTCCTGAGGCTGTTCTTGTCTCTTTTCTCTGCCCTAACTTGAAACTCAGCCCTGTTTCCCTTGTTTACACAAAAGCAACATTAAAAAAAATACTCAGAAGATATTTTGTGGTGAAGTTAACCTAAGTTTTCCAATTAATGAGAGTGTTTACTTCACAGCAATGCTAATATTTTAGAATTAAAAGCAGACATCACTATCCTTAAACAACATCTGTTTAATCCATCAAGATGAATTATGAGACATGTTTACCCATAGGCTCTAGCCTGATGCCAGCTGGCCTGATCTCTCTTTTCTCTCATTCCTTCCATCTTTTCTCTTATATGTACTCCCTACTTGCCCCCAATTCTCAGTTATTTTTCATGCCATAAAAATATGCATTTTATGTGAATAACTCACTTCTCTTTTTAAACATAGACCTAAATGAAGAAGCCATCCACGAATTCACAATGACTTTATTACAGTGTTGGAAGCTTCCGAATTATCTCTTTTCCTTATCAGTTTATATGATCAGAGCATAGGCAATACAAGGGCTTATTGGCCCTCATGCAGTCAACCCAGGGGTCAGGGGCAGGGTATATCCTTCATTTATATATTGATTCAGCAGTTAATTAATGAATTAATCCTTTCTCAATCACAGAGATAGGTGCTAGAAATTCAAAGTCAAGTTAGATATAGTTTCTGTTGCCAAATTCAGAGATTCTTTTGAGAAAACAGAGAGTAAAGAGGTAATTACAGTTAACATGGTGAGGTTGGATAGATTCAGAGCAACATATAGCAGAAAGGGAGACAGGAACATGTTGGGCACAATATAACTACACAGGATGCAGTGAGTTAAGGGTAAAATGGGGAGAAGATTTCTTCAGGGAGACTGTCTAGAAAAAAAAAGTACATCTAAATGATATTAAAGACTGAGCTGAAACCATTGAGGTGAAGGAATGACATTTAGTGGATTTCAGGCATAGAAAGCAACAAATTTCTATGGACAAATTTTTAGAGGAAATAAGTGTAGGATATAAGGCTGTCATAAAAATTATGTTTTCCATTTGCAGGAATTTCACTTTATAGTAAGGTTAAGAAAAATTATTGATAAACTTGAAGCAAAGGGATAATTTAGTCACTGTTTTTTCCTCAGTAAAATATTTACCTTTACTAGAATTTAATGAATAACTTTTAAGAGAAAACCATAAAATATAATTTATATTTTGTTTTTGCTTCAACATGCTTCAAAACATGTTATAAATGTTATTTTGAAGAGAAAACATTTCTGGTATAAAATCTAGCTTTTACAGGCAAACATCAGTGCCCCTTATATATGAATTCAGTGATTCCATTTAGAAATTCACTTTGAAATTACTCAGGTCTCTGAATAAGCCAGGTGTCTTTGTGAGGCTTCCTTCCTTTAGCTCTTTCTGGAGTGAATTTTTAAATGGACAGTGACCTTGAGCTATGAAAACTCAGAACTTAAAAAAAAAATCTGCAAAGCTAGCATTTGCATAAGAGGCAGCAGAAAAATCCATGTAGTAATTTTTTGCCTCAACACCTTCTATCGAAAACTTTCTCATTTCACAAAAAACTTAAAATTCACCCAGATTATTATTTTTAGCATTCTAACATAAATTCCTTTAAACTATTTTATTTGTAACAAATAGCCCATAAATTATTTTATGTGATTTTATTTTAAACTTTCAGCTAGCTTTAGGATTATAACTGGTAGAACCAATGCTTTTCTGCATAAATAACTCAAGGATAGTCTTCAATCTCCATGCCATTGTAGGAAAATTGAAACCAGGCAGGCTCTCAAGACCAGCTGCTGTAGTAACCAAAGATTTGAGTGCAGATTGATTAAACCATAGCTAAAAAGTCATAGCTGCCAGGAGGCAAGTCTATTCCAAATGAAAGTTAGTTTTATTTCAGCACTCTTTTCTCTAGCCTCCTAACGCTAAGCTTCTGTTTGCAGCTTAGCACCTGTTAAAAAGATGTGCCAAAGTATAAATATTGAAGTACACAAAAATGTGTTTCATAGCCAAAAACTTGTGTTGTATTGCAACAGCTGGTGGTAGAATCAGTGATCAGAAAGTCATTTGGAGTCTTGAAATCTGCTTTTATATGGAAAATGTGCAAAGTCAGGACAATGAAATGACTAAATGTTCTCTTAACAGGCCAAATTTCATGTTGGGACTGAATGAGATGGATTTGTTGCCATTCCATTGGAATTAAGTAGATGAGATTTTAGTGAAAATATCTTTTATTTAATGCTTTAAAGGAATGAGTTTCATTCCTTTCTTTTATCTGGATTTTATTTCTTTGGGAATAAAAACATTTTCCATATTTTCTATTTTCTATTTATTCTTCAGTAAAAGAAAACATGCCTTTGGTGAATTTTTTCCTAATAAATGTAGGTAGTTTTGCGTTTGTGAGGTTCTGTCAAATTAGTGAAGATAACTGTCCTAGCCAGTAAATACAATGAATTATAGATTTTTGAAGCTATAACTAGCTGTTAAATCATCCTCTTGAGTGACATTCAAGTTATCCCAGGATGGCAGTCACTGTAGGGATGTATAGATGGGCGAGGATGGCCAGGAAGGAACAACCACTGCCACACTGATAGGACAACAATGCTTATAACTGTTTTTATTTTTAAAGTTTGATTTTCTAAATGATCTGTCATAGGAATACTATTTAAAAAAGAAACAGTATTACTAAACTGTTACTAAAAAGATGTTTTAGGCCATATATCATCCTAATTTCAAAGATATGAAAAATGAGAATTATCTGATATCAGTGTCAGTAATATTCATTTCATATCTGCACCTGACATATTTTTCTTGCCATTCATGATGGTAATTTTATGTGTCAACTTGGTTGGGCCACAAGGTGCTCAGCTATTTGGTCAAACATGCTGGGTGTGTCTGTGAGGGTGTTTCTGGATGAGTCTAACATAGAGTCAATAAACTCGGTAAAGCAGATTGCCCTCCATAAGCATCCAATCAGTAGAAGGCCTGACAAAAACAAAAAGACTGAATGAGGGGGAACTCCTCCTACCTGAATGTCTTTTCCTGACTTCAGGCTCTAACTGAAATGGCATCTGTTCTTGGTTCTCAAACCTGTCAGTTTTCAGACTAGAACTTATAACTCTGGCTTTCCTGGTTCTCAGGCCTTCAGACTCTGATTGGAACTATATCTTCAACACTGCTGGGTCTCCAGCTTGCCAACTGGAGGTCTTGGGACTTCTTAGCCTCCATAACCATATGAGCCAATTCTTGCAATAGATCTCTTCTTATAAATCTATATATGTGCACACACACACACACACACACACACACACACCCTATTGATTCTAGTTTTGTAGAGAAACTTGACTAATACATCATTGTGTAAGAAACCTATATTTCTGAACTTCTCTTATAGCTGTGACCTTTCCTTATTTTAATGTTATCTTTGAAGCCTCTGATTCAGTGTTTATACTAAACGCAACCTCAAACCTAAGAAACCCTTTCTAAACTATTTCTCATATAATAATGTGATGATATCTGTGAAATGAGTAATATCAGAACAGTGTGGGAACAACTGAGGGAAGCTCAATGTTCCTAAAAGTATGTCCATGAACCAGTTGAGGTCCATGCAACTCTTGTTACTAGTCTACAAGCATATATACATGGTTTGTGCCAGGAGAAACCTCACCCATGTCACATGAAAAGACATGGAGGAAACTTAAATGATACTACTAAGTGAAAGAAGCCAATCTGAAAAGGCTAAATACCATACGATTTTAACTATATAATATTCTGGAAAAGGCAAAACTATAGAGATGGTAAAAAAAGAAATCAGTGATTGCTAGGCGTTGAGTGGGTTGTAGCTGGGGTGAGGGCCAATGAATATGTGCAACACAGAGGATGTTTAGGGTAGTGAAAATGATGTATATACATGTCATCATGTGTATCTTAGCTTAGGATACCAAAACTCATGTTCATTTCTTTATAACAAAATACATCGAAGACAACATCATTTGTCAGGGATTGGAGAGAGAAGAATGGAAAGGATTAGGGAAGATTAGAAAAAACTTTCTGTGGAGTTGAGAGCTAAGTCAGTCTTTAGGTATTGGCTAGCTTAACAAGGTGAGCAGTATGGCTGGATAAGAAAACCCTCCAGGCAGAGAGAAGAGCTGAGGACCATCATGGAAGTCTCCACTTTTAGTGGTGTTAAAGCAAAACCTGCACTAGGCAAAGTTAAATAGGCAAGAAAGTCTTCATTTAGATTCCAACTGCACTGAAACAAAATAGGGAAGAATAAGTGCTGGATTGAGATAGTTGTAAAGTACTAAAAGACATTTAAGGGTGAAGTTGATCAATGAAAAATGATCAGGGAGTTCTTCCTAATTTTACAGATATTTGTCTCTGTGATGTGGCTATCTGGGTTTGCTAATCATTAACCAGTGTAGCTTCTTTAACTCCTTTGAAGATTGTGAGGTAGGCTTGCCTTCTCTTTTGATGTAATCAAAGGTGATTTCTGGATTCTTTTTTTTTTTTTTTTAATGGCTGCACCCATGGCATATGCAAATTTTCAAGCCAGGGAATAAACGTGAGCAAGAGCTCTAACCTACACCACAGCTGTGGCAATGCCACCTTTAACCCACTGCTCTGGTGGTTGAACTTGAGCCTCTGCATTTTGATTCCTAACCCACTGTGCCACAGCAGGAACTCCTGGGTTCTGATTTCTTGAGAAAGATATTTCTTGGGATATAATCCTGGGAAGAGGCTGGGAATTTTACGAACATTTCACAGGGGCACAGAAATAACTTACAATTGCAAACTTTCTAAATTTTCTAAGTAAAGACATCACTGGTAAAGAAGAAATCTGTCTAACGTGTAGTCAATTTGAGGGGAATATTAAGGCCATCTTGCTGCATCAGAATCACTAGGCATGTTAAAAAGTGTAGAGTTCTAGGTTTTTCCCCCAGACATTTCTTCCTGTATTCACCTTTGTCCACACTGAAAAATAATTATTTAAAGAAGGACACTTGCCATATTTCGGTAGTATGTAGCAATAGGTGTGAGATAAAACTGGAAGTGGGAAGGAACTGGTTCATGAAGGGCCCCACAAAGTATGGACTGCCTGCATCAGGATACCTTGGGAAGTAGATGTCTAGTCCTCACCTTGAAACTGCAGTTCAGAACTTCTGAGGTAGCCATGGAAATCCGGAGATGACCACTGCTGGCCTTTGGTGTATTTCATTCTCCTTTTGTTTCCTCCTGGGTTTCTTTCTGCATAGTTAATAATGTATTGCTATATAGTATCCAGTAACCTAAATCTTTAATTATTTTATTTTTAAAAAAAGCAACTGCATAATAATCCATTATATTAATATATTATAATTTATTGAATGACTCCATCCTTAAATATTAATTTCTAAGTTACCTTTTTAGAAATCATGTCTCAATACATTTTTGCATACATGTTTTTTCCTTATTTGACATTACATTCTCGTATAGAATCCAAAAAGTAGGATTACTTAGTCAAAAAATGTAAAGATCCCTTGATTTCTAAATTATTAACCAGGTAGGTTATATAAATTTACACCTTCTGTAGCAACATATAAAATAATTGATTACACAGAATTCTGGATGATATGTAGCATTATACTTACAAAATATTTCTTTCCCTCTACTTGTCTTCTTTTAAATAAATTATTTTAGATATAATTTTGCTTTTACTTGAAGATATATAATTTTGTTTAAACTAGTTAAATTGCATTAAATTTCATTTCATTTCATTTTCATTAATTTTTGTGATCCATTATCCACATTTATTCCTTTTTTAAATTGAAGTATAATTGATTTACAATATTGTTTTAATTTTAGGTGTAGAGCAAAGTGATTCAGTTTTTTATATGTAATATATACATATATCTTTTCAGATTATTTTCCATTATATACATATACATATATCCATTCTCTTTCAAATTATTTTCCCATGTAGGTTATTTTAAAATATGGAATATAGCTTCCTGTGGTATACAGTAAATCTTGGCTATTTTTATATTTTATTTATAGTAGGTTCTCTGTTTATCCCATACACTTTAACTTATTCCTCCTTTCTCATTTATCCTTTGGTAATCATAATATTGTTTACTATGTCTTCGTCAATAAATCCATTTGTACTATTTTTTAGATTCCTCATATGAGTGAAATCATATATTTGTCTTTGTTTGACTTACTTCACTTGGTATGATATTCTCTAGGCCCATCAGCCACATTTATTGCTGTTACAAATTTTAGGTTCTATTCTTTGTTTAACTTCTGCAGTGTTCATCCTTTGTTCCCTTTGTAGTGACTCTCTAGGTGATGAGGCCAGTGACATTTGCCTTCTATTATTGTAGCAAATGTTTTTCCCAGGTTTGCTATTTATCTTTTAACTTTGTTGCAGTGGTAGCACTTGGATATATTGGTGTTTTTATTTTTTTTCAGTCAATTTTATCAATATTAACTTCATATATACCACATCGTTTTCTCTTTCAGGCCTCATGTTTCTCCTCTCAGTTTTCATGTGAACACTTTTTTTCTGGGAAGGGGGAGATGGGAGTAGAGCTAGTGCGGCTTTCTGCAATAAATGCCTTTACTTGTTGAAGCAATACTACTAATGTTGCAATGTGATACCACCGATATTATTTGCCTTGTAATATGCTGTTTCCCATGGATCAAAGTCCCAGAATAAAAGAGAGAATGCCCTGCACTCTTGTGTGCATATTTTGGTATCTGAAAAGCTGTATATGCAACATAGGATAGTTGCCTGTTTTTTTCTTTGGCGCAGATCCTAGAACTCTAACCAGGAACAGAATATTGAAAAGAGTTAAGATATATATCAAGAGCTCTCTGTTTCTCTTTTTTGTTACAAGGAATGTGACTTTAAATGATGCTCTGATTTAACTTTCAAAGATGTTGCAATTAGTGGAATTTACTCATGGGATCTGACAATTGTCTGAATGTCTCTCTGGTTTATGTGCCTGGTATGTCTGAAAACTTTTCCCTCTTCTCCATTCTCTTGGTGGAAATAGTCTTGCTCTCAATCTAAAACTGGAGAACAGATAACTAAGAACTGGCTCTTTTTTTCCCCTTCTATCCAGCAAGTCTTAAGCTAGTATAGTTTTGAAGGAATTAAATGGTTTTCTCCTATGCTGTAGTTTCTAACTCTGTAAATAAGTTTATGTGTGAATATATAGACAGAGAGACCTTCACCAGCTTACAGTAGGGTTATGTCCCAATAAACCCATCATATATGGAAAATATTATAAGTTGAAAATGCCTTTAACACAACTAACCTACTGAATGCCAGAGCTTATCCTAACTTACCTAAACATTTTTAGAACACTTATATTAAACCACGGTTGGACAAAGTTTTCTAACAAAACATGTTTTATAATAAAGTGTTGACTATCTCATGTAACCCATTGAATACCTCACTGAAAGTGAAAAAAAAAAAACAGGATGGTTGTATTGGTACAAAATGATTACAAGTATATTGGTTATTTACCTACAGGATTACATCACTGACTGGAAGCTGTAGTTTGTTGCTGCTGCCCGGAATCAGGAGAGAATGTTATTATGCAAATTGCTATTGTATAAAAAGATCAAAATTCAAAGTGTTCTTTATAATAAATGCATACTACTTTTGCAGTATCATAAAGTTGGAAAATTGTAAATCAACATCATAAGTAAGGGACCACTGTGTATATAATATTATATAATTATATAGTATATATTTACTTTTACATACAGTAACAATCACGTGTATATGTATATATATGATTCATATACATATGAATTAAAGATATTATACATGATTCTGGCCCACACAGAACATGGTAGCCTAGAGTAGTCATTACTTACTTGCAAACTGACATAGAGCCCATGTCTTCAAAATAAAGAGAAAAAGTTGTATCATGATACAGCATCATTCTTTCTTCCTTAGGATTTAGAGTGATTCACATGTTTGATATCTATACATTGTAAGCAAAAGTATACAAATTTACTGTTTAATAGTGGCAACTGACAATTTCAAAAGTTTTAATAGATCAAATATAATTACCGCATATGCACAAAAACACTTAAAGTAGTTAAAACATCTGCCTCACTTTCCTCACAGTCTTTTTTTCCACAGAAGAAATTATCTTCTATTGTTTCAAAGTGTTTGAACATTGAGGTGTTCTACTTAATTGAGTATGATGGTTAAAAAGAGCATCTACAGCTGGATTGCCAATTAAAAACATGGGCCACTGTATAATTCATACAGAATACATTAAATGTAAACATAATGCTTGCTGCAACCATCATGTTCATCATTATGATTTTCCCAAGTACTTTTAATGTAGTAATTTAAGTACAAAGAAACCAGGTAGTAATTTCCAGAGCGAAGAGGTATGTGTTCATATGTGACCATCGATATCCATGAACTGATGCATCTGGATCATTTAATGTGTTTGTCAAAATGTTCTCTGATACTACCTGCATTAGAATTATCTAAGATGGCTTTTAAAATATAATTTCCAGTATGTATCAAAAATTATTTTAAAAAATCAAAAAATAATCAAAAAATATCAAAAAAAATCAGTAAAAACTGAACTTTTTACCAGCAAAGACTTTCAGACTTTGGATGTCACTGAAATTGGGATGAGTATATATCAGTTATTAATGTGAATAATAACTATTTGGGTCTCTTCACTTCTTATTTCAACTTTTGAATAGTTGTGACATTTTCAGTCTTATCTACAGAGAGCTGTATGAAGCAAATAACTAAATTATAGTTTTAAGAACTGCTATGTAGCTTTCTTAGTAGCCCTTTTATGTTATACTGTAGTGTCCTATGTTAGGGGTGAGTGATACAGATCAGTTCTTAAGCATATGAAAATACCTTTGGCAACACTTGTGCTGGCTTTGTTTCCTGTTATTGGGTTTGGTGCTTCAGAAATTCACTTTTTTCCTCAGGCAGTACAAAATTTACACTCTAGGTATTAGTAAATATAAATTTTTTATAATATATTTCTTGAAGGCACATGTAATTAGAAATACGCGTGAGCAAACTGATATGGAGGTAACAATTTTCTAATTTTTTATATGCAACTTTGGTATTATTTGCATGCCATGATAACATTTTATTTGAATAATTAACTTTTGTTTCTAATGATGCTGTAATCCATGAATTCGAGATGATTTTATAAGTAGGTAGTCAATTTAATTCAAACAAGATCCTAATAAGGCTAAGTTTTCAGGCTTAATTTGTATGGAGGTCAGTGAGTCTTTACACAAGGAATAACTGTTTTATAGTCATCCAGCTATAACCTTAACAGTACATTGTCCTGAGTACATATTTAATATATAGATATAATTATGTAGATTATTCACATATTATGAAAATTCAGGTTAATAGCAAAAAAAGAGTACTAGTTGTTTCTTTCCATCAAATTTGTAAATTTAGAAATAACTGTTTGATATAAAATTACTGATAAGTCTTTGAACGGAATATTCAGAAACCAATAGGACAAATATTAAATGAGAAAGGAAAATCATGGGTCAAAATCACTAACAGAGATGCATGTAAAATATTAGCAAACTAAATCCAGTAATGCTTTAAAAAATAGAGACACACACGCATGAGTGAGTTCACACACACAAAGTTTAGGTTTATCTTCATGAATACTTGGATAGTTTTGCATAAGAACATCAGTCACCATAATTATGCAGAATACTTTGGAATAAATGTAATAAAAGGTCAGAAAAGAAATGAAGAATACTATAAAAGCTTAATTGAAGATAAAGAGACCCGAAATATGGAAATAGTTTGCATTCTTGATGGGAAGGCTGAATGTCAAAAATATCATTTTCCAAATACAGGCATACCTGCAAGTTTGGTTCCAGACCATTCAATAAAGCAAATATTGCAATAAAGCAAATTGTATGTTTTTTTTGTTCCCAGTGCATATAAAAGTTATGTTTATACTAGATCATAGTCTGTTACTTGTGGAATATCATTATATCTAAAAAAAATACACACCTCAATTGAAAAAATACTTTATTCATAAGAAAGCCAAAACAGTTATAATAGTAACATCAAAGATCACTGATCACAGATTACTATAACTTATAATAATAGTAAAGACATTTGAAATATTAAGAGTATTACCAGAGTTCCCGTCGTGGCTCAGTGGTTAACGAATCCAACTAGGAACCATGAGGTTGTGGGTTTGATCCCTGGCTGCACTCAGTGGGTTAAGGATCCAGCATTGCCATGAGCTGTGGTGTAGGTCGCAGACGTGGCTCGGATCCCGCATTGCTGTGGCTGTGGCGAAGGCCGGCAGCTACAGCTCCTGTTAGACCCCTAGCCTGGGAACTTCCATATGCCGCGGGTGCAGCCCTAGAAAAGGCAAAAAGACAGGAAAAAAAAAGAAAAAAAGAGTATTACCAAAATGTGACAAGAGGTATGAGGTGGACAACTGCTGTTTGAAAAATAGTACCAATAGACTTGCTGGACTCAGGGTTTCTAGAAACCTTCAATTTGTGGGGAAAAAAAGAAAAAAGAAAAAAGCACTATCTTTGAAGTATAATAAAACAAGCTAATTTCACCACTCTTTCTATTTTCTCTTTTGGAATTAGGGAGAATAAATTAATATTCAAATTATTTAAATGAAGAAGAAATGCAGAAAGCTAAATCTAGGAGACAATGAAAATGAGACTAGTGGGAATGTTTCTTTGCATATTATTAGAACATACCCTAAAATCAAGGCAACCCAGACAATACATTTTGGTGTAGGGATAAGAGAATGGATCAGTGTCACAGAGAAGAGAATCCAGAATTAAAAACAATTGTGCATTCTACATGACTGATGACTTAATTAGATGCTCATTTATTTGGAAATGATGAAAAACTTACAAGACACACTTATGTTCCTGATTTACATGGCTATGTTAAGGATACAACAGACAACAGAGCTCCTGGTGAAACAACAACTGCAGCAAGAGATTTAGGAATTTGTCAAACTCAACTTTCTGGTCTTTCTACTCCATGGACCAGAGATTTACATTCTATATATGAACAAATACAAATATTTTACAATGCATTCTTGAAAGCAGCTATAGTTAATAACATACCTTAGCAAACTGAAAAGAATTAGATAATTCTCTAATATTTTTAAAAGTGCATCTTTTTTGGAATTATTTACATGTCACAGTAAATTTTTATTGGAATAGTCATATACAAAAAATTCCAATATAAAGTGTTGGTTGCAAGAAGTATGTTGGAAGCTTGCATAGACCAATTCAGTACAGGGAAGCTACCAACTTCATCTTTATTGGTCTTTCATTAGCACATATCACATGTTTTCTCTGAGAATACTTGCCAACTTGATTTCCTCTAACTGTGGCTATAGGTCATTAATGAAGCATTTCACTATTGACAATTATGATAACCAGATACAATCTGAATATTTCATATTTATTCAATTTAGCATACACCAGGAAAATCCAGGATCATACCTCCAAATAACCCTGAGCCTAGGAAGGGCTTCTTAATTTTATTGCTATTGACATGTTAAGCTGGATAGGTTTTTGTTGGGATGGGGGGCAGAGATGTTCTTTGCATTGTAGGGTGCTCAGCAGCATTTGAGTCCTGTACCTTTTAGGCTGTGGCAGCCATGAATCCCCAGGACATAAAATCATTCTTGTTTGGAGACTGCTGATTTGGCACAAGAATTCTATTAACACTTTACTCTTACATTTTACAATAGAAGTTAACATGTGACAAAGGTAATAGTTTAATTCACTAGAAAAATAATTAATTGCTTAACAAATGGTGCTAACACAACAGGCTATCTGGGAAAAAATAAAAGTGGACTTATTCACCACACAAAATAATAAAATTAGATAGACAAAGTAATCAAAAATTTAACATAAAATAATTAAAATACTGAAAGAAATATAAGTGATAATATGCAAACTATAGGAGTAGGAGAAAACTTTCTAATTAAGATTAGAAATTCAAATGCAATTAAGAGAAAATACAGACATATGGACAAATTTAAAATCAAACATGCCATAATACAATACACAAAGTCTACATATAAATGAAACTATGGATAAAACATTAACAATATAGGTAGCAGTCAAAGGTTAATGTATATAATATACACAGAGCTCTTACAAATTAAGAAAAATGCAATATATAGTAAAAGGGAAAATAAGGATATACATTTTGGAACAAATCCGAAAAGACTGACAGTCTCATAGATACATAACTGTAGCAGTTGTTGAGTAAATGCAAACTAAAGTAACAATAATTACTTGTACTTTTACAAAGCAAAATGTATTACCTTTCTTTATAGGATTATACCTTTATGGCATTGAAATCATGAAGGTTTTCTTTAACATGACATTAAAAATATAAATCATAATGGTATATCTTATTGATTTTAGAACAGTTAATATAAAAGTATATAAAGCCAGGACAATGTAAACAAAGATAAAAATGAGGTAGAAAAAAGTTCTTATAGCACATGTAATGATAAGTAGGAAAAAATGTTGATGTTCAGAATTCTGCAATGTACATACAAATCAATAGGGAAAAGTTACAACAGCTGATACAAATTTGGAAATGATATAGGTAATACACAAAAAAGGAAGCTTTAACAGCCAGTAAAAATGATAGAGGCACTTGAGTTTATAAAAAATGAGACACAAAATAATAAAATATAGCAAAACAGTATGGTTCTATCAGATTGCCAAACATTTTTTAAAAGTCTTACTGAGTAGTGATTAAGTATATAGTGATATAAGAAAACCTGCAAATATTGCTTGTGGAAAAGTATTTTCACAACAATTTAGGAGACTACTTTGGCAATACCTAATAAAAGTGGAAACAAAGACCTTATTATTCAACAGTTCCATTTGGTGTGGTATATACTTTAGAGAATAATTTTCCTTCATTTTATTATAGAGGTAAAAATTTTTAATATGTGCCTAACAATGTGCCTCACTATACTAGGAGGTGAAGATGGATATATCTGTGGAAAAAAACGAACAGCATTTACCTTCTGCTGTATCTTTTAAATTGTGTTTGTGTGTGTATATCTGGTGAAATATTTACCAACTTTGTATGTTAGTGGTTAGCACCTGCATGTTTTATCTTTCTATTGAAGTCACTGTTATAAGCGGTCTTTGAAAGTGGCTCATTTAACCATCTATAGCTGTATGAACCAAATATTAATCTCACTTTCCAAGTGAGGCAGTAAGGCTTTCAGAAGTTTTGTAACACTCTCAACACTCTCAAAGTCACACGGCTAACAAATAGTGGAGCTAGATTTGAACTCAGAGAATCTGATGCCAAAATGTGGATGTGTAACTTCCTAGTGCTAGTACAGGGAGAGAAGTGGTGGCAGCAGTTTTGTGATCGGTTCTCCACTCATTGAGGATATGAGAGGCCACTTTTGACTGATTAGAACTGCTCAACACTGTGTTGCCACTTCCTGGCATAGAGATAAAGAAGTCATTGTCTAAGTATGTTTTTAGTAGGTTGTATCTAGTTTGTCTTGATGGCTTATTTGAAACATACCTGGAGTTATGGGCTGTGGAATGCAGTTGGCTGAACAACGAAAGTTAGTCCCGTGGGTTCTCAATCTGAAAGAATAGTGAAGTATAAACACCAAGAATCCCAAGTCGGAGGCACTTTCTTGTCTAAATCTTACTGCACACATCATTAGACTTTGAAATGACAGACTTGTCTCAAGGTAGAAAAGGGAACTTTTTTTTAAAGCTGTTTGATGGTTTAGATACCTTCAAGAAACCAGTGCTTTGATGCCTCATCTGTGCCTACTGTTTGTTTGTATCCTCTTCTAATAATTAGTGATTTTTGTGCTGGTTAATATCAGGATTGGGTGAGTTTGCTTTGACCATTCAGTGCGCTTCTGCGTGCAGCTTTCTGGCCTAAGTCAGAAAAGGGAATAGCCTGTTATTCAGTTCAGAGAGCTTGCATGATTACTTTGGTGCTTATGGGACACAAAGTCCCAAACTGTAATCACCCAATAATACACACACACACACACACAAAGCGTATCAAAGTAAATAGCTCTACTTTAAAATGGTTAAAATGGTAAATTTTATGTGTGTATATTTTATTACAATTATAAAGAAAAAGCAAATGGTTAGTGGTATAGCTGACAGTTCTGACTCTCTGTGTGTATGAACTCACATGGCTTTTACTGAATGGCTGTGTGTTCACACTGTATGACTGTTGATGGTGGTAAGGCTTGGCTTTCTGGTAGAAACTGTCTTCTTTTTTATTTAGAAGCTAAAGCAACAAAAGCCTTTAATCTGTTTACTTTCCCTGGAGGCAAATTCTCCTATTCTATTTCTTAAAAGGTACACAAATGTCTATCAGATCTTTCAAGTGCAATAAGAAAAAATGAAGCAGCTTTTCATTTTGCAAATTTTTTTTCTGTAGTCAGTTTATCTCTTGCTTATCTGAAAGAACTTGGAAATATACTTTCCACATAGCTAAATTATTTTTTTCCCTATCCCACAATATTAAAGGCTCAAATACACTTGTTAGGCTGTAGATCTTTGAGCTGCATTCAGAAACTTGATTATCAGGTTAGGATTTTTGTAATTGGGAGCAGGCAATATTTGCTTGGACTATGTGTACAGATAGATAACAGATTTTATTTTTATTTCACCGAGGTGAGAATGATAGTAGTATTTTAGATGGATACTGGGAATAGGAGTGACGGTGAAATGTGAGATGTAAGTCTTCAGTGCTGAAAAGAAAGAAGAGAGCAGGCCTAGACAACAGAGAGCTAAGTTTGAATCAAAAACTTATTCAAATTAGCTAGACCAAAGAAATACTGTACATGTAAGAACTATGAAACCCACCTAATCTCTATAGAGTTTGTAATTTATGGTCCAAGTAAGAAAGTGTTGATATTCCACAGAAGAAGACACAACCAAATCTTAATAAGAGAGGACTACTAGAGTGAGCTAATATGCGTAATTTAAAATGTAATGTTTCAGATGATCCTAGATTCAGTTCTCTTTTGCAATGTAAATTGAAAGGAAAGCATAATAATATGTTTTTTAAATCAGCGTATTTTCCTTATTAAACTCTTGGGATAGAATAACAGCTTTCTATAGATTTTGCATGCGGAGGTTCAAAATGATACTGTATGAAGTATTTATAGAATTTTCCGTAGCTGGAAGCACTAGGTATTTTGCCTTTCTCAATTATTACAGCTACTTTCAAACCACAATATTGGGTCCAAGAAGGTTTGTACTATCAATTATACATTAATTTCACTGCGCTTATTCCTCTGTGACTTGATTATATGCACCTAAATTATCTACTTTTGAATGGCTGAACGTCTAGTGATGGTTGTGGCTGGGATATATTATAATATTGTTCCGAGAGGGCTTCTCCCTACATTTGAAACATTTCTATTGCTATAATATAGAGCACTATTGCAACATTGAGACTATTTTAAATCTGTACTCTAGAGTAGCAATAGTTTCTGTGAACACATTCCTAAAGATATTGTCTGGTAAGATGAATATTGTAAAGCCACATATATCAGGGATTTAAAGCGAGAAGATTAGTATGTAGTTCAGTTACAAAGTCAATCAACCATAAGTCATAAATCCCTAAGAAAATAGGCTTAATTAGTTTGTGTGCATGCCTCGTGAAACAACTTGTCAGGGAACTTAATTTTATTTAAAAACAAAATATAAAGCTTAGATTAGAGGCAATAAAAAAATCCCAGTGGCATTTTGCCATTAATTGTCATTTTGTTGATAAGTGTGACCCAGATTATTATATTTTAGGGTTATGTGTTGCTAACCCATAGTTAATATTGTAGAATCTCTTTGTTTTCCTTGTATGCGGCCATCTTACTTCATGCTATGCAGTTTTAACTCAGTGAGAGTAAAATTCTCCTTTGGAAATTATTCTTTCAAGTACAGTTGATAATTTAAGAGCATAAACTATACTCTAACCAAGCTCTCTTGAGGGAATATTTAATTTTAGAATACATTTCTCTTACTAAGTTGACACTAGGCTGCAATTCTTTTCTATAATTCCATCCATATTACTTATTTTATGCTAATTGTCACTGTTCTTCATAACTTATTTCATAATAGATTTTAATCATGGAAAAATAAAAAGCACTTAGAAAGGACATATGAATACAATTTTGAATGTTTATGAAAAATTTCCTCGTATAGCATTTTCTTCTGAAAGTTGCATGCCCATGATTTTTATATTCCCCAAGTTATTTTAATAATTTTTACCAACAGTTAAAACTTAGTATAAATATTCTTTGTTTTTCTTTTGACTAAACATTGAAATATGAGGGGGAGGAGTTCCCTTGTGGCATAACAAATTAAGGATCCATTATCACTACCATGGCTCAGTTTGCTGCTGTGACATGTGTTTGATCCCCGATCTGTGAACTTCCACATACCGCAAATGCAGCCAAAAAGAAGAAAAAAGAAATATGATAGGAAGGTGTATTTACCACACTTTATAAGTGCTAATGAAGACAGAAATCTAAACGTTCAAGATAGACTAAAAAGAACCCAGAAACAGAGGTTTTCATAAAATGATTTCTGTTAATTTTATCTTTCATTGTGGGAAAATACAACATTTGTGTAAAGTCTTACCCAACTGTAAATCGAAATTCCACATTTAAATTCTTATATTTCTCACCCAAATTTAGAAATGTAACCATCATACGTTCAAAGAGTAAGCGAAGTAATTAGGATCATTTAAATTCAGAGAAATTATTAACATAGTCAACTGTATAATTCAACATAGTTATACAGGCACAGATACATGTGTTTAGAGGTTAACCAAAGTGAAGAATAATTGGCAGAATACTTTGGAAAAATATTTAAATTCAGCAAAAGATACTTATATAAAAGCAACTTTCCTTTTTTTTTTAGTATTACTTAATAATTACTAGGTTAAATATAGGAAATTTCTTCTTTTTTGAGAATCAGAAACTCTTGTATATTGGCAATTCCCAGTGGTTCAACTTAAGAATTGGCTACCATAGGTTTATCTGTTTTATCAAGAGACAGTCATCCTTTTAGCAATCAAATATCTGTCTACCCACTTGAAATTATCGGTTTTTTGGCTGAATTAGAAAATTCTGGAGTTATCACTGTGGCCCAGAAGTTAAGGAGTTAAGGAGTGGTTAAGGAGCCACTGTCTCTGTGAGGATGCAGGTTCAATCCCTGGCCTCTCTCAGTGGGTTAAGAATCTGGCATTGCTGCAAACTGTGGCATAGTTCATAGATGTAGCTCAGATGTGGCACTGCTATGGCTGTGATATAGGCCTCAGCTATAACTCTGATTTGACCCTTAGCTCACGAGTTTCCAGCTGCAGCAGGTGTGGCAGATGAGAGAGAGAGAGAGGGAGAGAAAGAGAGGGAAGGAAAGAAAGAAAGAATTAAATTCTTAATCTTTAGAATTTTTTTAATTGAAATGAGGGAGAAATGTATTCTCAGTATGACAGGCAAGATGACTCCTTTGAAATATTTCAGATGTTACTGTTCTGTTCAGACCCTTCTCTAGCTGGCCATTTTATTCAGATTTAAAGTTTAAATTTGAAAAGTGGTCTAGAAAGTATTTCATGACCTGTCCTCTGCACTTTTTTACACTCTGACTTCTCTGCTACCTCTCTCACTTTTATTCACATTGCTCTCCCACATTCATCTTCTTGCTATTTTTTTTTTTTGAGGAAGAATTTTTTTTCCATTACTTAGTGAATTTTATTACAATTACAGGTGTACACAAATCATCACAACTCAATTTGATAGCATTTCCATCCCAAACCCTCAGTGCATCCCCCCACCCCCCAGACTGTCTCATTTGGAAACCATAGGTTTTCCAAAGTCTTTGAGTCACTGTCTGTTCTGCAGAGAAGTTCATTGTGTCCTTTTATAAGTTTCCACATGTAAGTGGTAGCATTGGATGTTGCTGTCTAATTGTCTGACTGGTTTCACATCGCATGATAATTTCTAGGTCCATCCATGTTGCTGTAAATGTTGTTATTTCATTCCTTTTAATGGCTGAGTAACATTCCATTGTGTGTAGGTACCATATCTTCCCTATCCACTCCTCTGTCAATGGGCATTTTGGTTGTTTCCATGACTTGGCAATTGCACACAGTGCTGCAATGAATGCTGGAGTACATGTGTCTTTTCGAGTCATGGTTTCCTCTGGATAGATGCCCAGGAGTGGGATTGCTGGATCAAATGGTAATTCTGTTTTTAGTTTAGTGAGGAATCTCCATACTGTTTTCCACAGTGGTTGCACCAATTTGCATTCCCACCAACAGTGTAATAGGGATCCATTTTCTCCACACCCTCTCTAGCACTTATTGTTTGTAGACTTTTTGATGATGGCCATTCTGGCTGGCGTAAGGTGGTACCTCATAGTAGTTTTGATTTGCATTTCTCTAATAACGAGCGATGCTGAACATCTTTTCATGTGTTTTTTAGCCATCTGTATGTCTTCTTAGGAGAACTGTCAGTTTAGATGTTCTGCCCATTTTTTGATGGGGTTACCTTTTTTTTGGTATTGAGCTGTAGGAGGTGTTTGTAAATTTTGGACATTAATCCCTTGTCAGTTGATTCATTTGCAAATATTTTCTCCAATTCTGTGGGTTGTCTTTTCATTTTGTTTAGGCTTTCCTTTGCTGTGCAGAAATTTTGAAGTTTAATTAAGTCCCATTTGTTTATTTTTCTTTTTATTGTCCTTACTCTGACAGGCGGATCTGAGAAGGTGTTGCTGTCATTTATGTCAGACAGTGTTTGGCCTATATTTTCCTCTATGAGTTTTATAGTATCTGGTCTTATATCTAGATCTTTAATCCATTTTGAGTTTATTTTTGTTCATGGTGTTAGGAAGTGTTCTAGTTTCAGTTTTTTTACATGTGGCTATCCAGTTTTCCCAGCACCACTTATTGAAGAGGCTGTCTTTTCTCCAATATATATTCTTGCCTCCTTTGTCATAGATTAGTTGTCTATAGATGTGTGGATTTAATTCTGGGCTTTCTATCCTGTTCCACTGATCTATATTTCTGTCTTTGTGCCAGTACCATATGGTTTTGATGACTGTAGCTTTATAGTAGAGTCTGAAGTCAGGGAGCCTGATTCCTCCAGCTCCATTTTTCTTTTTCAGGATGTCTTTGGCTATTCTGGATTTTTGTGTTTCCAAACAAACTTTGAAATATTTTGTTCTAATTCTGTGAAAAAGGTTCTTGGTAATTTGATAGGTCTTGCATTGAATCTGTAGATTGCCTTGAGTAGTATAGTCATTTTGATAATATTGACTCTTCCAACCCAAGAGCATGGTATGTCTTTCCATCTGTTCATGTCATCCTTAATTTCTTTCATCAGCGTCTTATAGTTTTCAGAGTACAGGTCTTTTTTCTCTTTAGGCATGTTTATTCCTAAGTATTTGATTCTTTTTGATGCATGGTAAACAGGATTGCTTCCCTAATTTCTCTTTCTGATCTTTCATTGTTAGTATATAGAAATGCAGTTGATTTCTGTGTGTTAATTTTGTATCTTGCAACTTTGCCAGGTTCATTGATGAGTTCTAACAGTTTTCTGGTAGAGTCTTTAGGATACTCTAGGTAAAGTATCATCTCATCTGCAAAGAGTGATAGTTTTACTTCTTCCTTTCCAATTTGGATTCCTTTTATTTCTTCTACTTCTCTGATTGCTGTAGCTAGGACTTCCAAAACTATGTTGAATAGTAGTGGTGAGAGTGGACATCCCTGTCTTGTTCCTGATCTCAGCGGGAATTCTTTCAGCTTTTCACCATTGAGAATGATGTGAGCTCTGGGTTTGTCATAGATGGCCTTGATTATGTTGAGGTAGGATCCCCCTAGTCCCACTTTCTGAAGGATTTTTTATCAGAAATGGGTGTTGGATTTTGTCAAAGGCTTTTTCTGCATCTATGGAGAGGATCATATGGTTTTTATTCTTCAGTTTGTTAATATGGTGTATCACACTGACTGATTTGTGGATATTGAAGAATCCGTGCATCCCTGGGATAAATCCTACTTGATCATGATGTACAATTCTTTTAATGTATTGTTGGATTCGGTTGGCTAGTATTTTGTTGAGAATTTTTACATTTATGTTCATCAGTGAGATTGGCCTGTCATTTTCTTTTCTTGTGGTATCTTTGTCTGGTTTTGGTATCAGGGTGATGGTTGCCTCATAGAATGAGTTTGGGAGTGTCCCTTCCTCTGCAATTTTTTGGAAGAGTTTCAGAAGGATAGGTGTTAGCTCTTCTCCAAATGTTTGATAGAATTCACCTGTGAAACCATCTGGTCCTGAAGTTTTGTTTGTTGGAATTTTTTTAATCACAGTTTCAATTTCACAGCTTGTGATTGGTCTATTAGTATTTTCTGTTTCATCTTGGTTTAGTCTTGGGAGATTGTACTTTTCTAAGAATTTATCCATTTCTTCTAGGTTTTCCATTTTATTGCCATATAGTTGCATATAGTATCTCTTATGATCATTTGTATTTCTGTGATGTCTGTTTTTACTTCTCCTTTTTCATTTCTAATTTTATTGATTTGTGTCCTTTCTCTTTTTTCTTGATAAGTCTGGCTAAGGGTCTATCAATTTTGTTGATCTTTTCAAAGAACTAGCTTTTAGTTTTTCTGATCTTTTCTATCGTTTTCCTTGTTTCTATATCATTGATTTCTGCTCTGATCTTTTTTTTTTTTGCTTAATGAATTTTATTTCAATTATAGGTGTACAAAAATCATCACAAGTCAATTTGATAGCTGGTTTCAAAGAACCAGCTTTTAGTTTCATTGATCTTTTCTATGGTTTTCTTCGTTTCTATTTCATTATTTCTGCTCTGATCTTTATGATTTCTTTTCTTCTACTAACTTTAGGTCTGGTCTGTTCTTCCCTCTCTAGCTGCTTTAGATGTAAAGTCAGGTTGTTTATTTGAGCTTTTTCTTGTTTCCTGAGGTAGGCTTGTTTTGCTATAAACTTTCCTCTTAGAACTGCTTTTGCTGCATCCCAGAGGTTTTGGAGTGTCGCATTTTTGTAGTCATTTGCTTCTAGGTATTTTTTAATTTCCTCTTTGATTTCTTCAGTGATCCATTGGTTGTTTAGTAGCGTGTTGTTTAGTCTCCACGTGTTTGGATTTTTTGCCTTTTTTTCCTTGTTGATTTCCATTCATATAGCATTGTGGTCAGAAAAGATGCTTGATATGATTTCAAATTTCTTAACATTACTGAGGCTTGATTTGTAGCCCAGGATGTGATCAATCTTAGAGAATGTTTCGTGCGTACTTGAGAAGAATGTGTATTCTGTTGCTCTTGGATGGATTGTCCTATATGTATCTATTAAGTCCATCTGACCTAATGCTTCATTAAGGGCCTGTGTTTTCTGATTGATTTTCTGTCTGGATGATCTATCCATTGCTGTAAGTGGGGTGTTAAATTCCCCCACTATGATTGTGTTATTGTTGATTTCTCCTTTGAAGGTTGTTAGCAGTTGCCTTATATATTGTGGTGATCCTATGTTGGGTGCATAGATATTTATAATTGTTATATCTTCTTCTTGGATTGATCCTTTGATCATTATGTAGTGTCCTTCCTTGTCTCTTAAAATGTTCTTCATTTTAAAGTCTATTTTGTCTGATAGGAGTATTGCTACTCTGGCTTTCTTTTGATGCCAGTTTGCATGGAATATTTTCTTCCATCCTCTCACTTTCAATTTGTATGTGTCCCTAGAACTGAAGTGGGTCTCTTGAAGACAGCGTGTATATGGGACTTGCCTTTGTATCCATTCAGCTAGTGTATGTCTTTTGCTTGGGGCATTCAGTCCATTAATATTTAAGGTAATTATTGATATGTAAGTTTTTATTGCCATTGTATTAACTTTTTGGGGTTTTTGTTGCTCGTTTTTCTTCCCTTATTCTCTTTTTGTCTCCTCTTGTGGTTTGATGACTATCTTTAATGTTGTATTTGAGTTGATTTTTCTTATTTGTTTGTGTATCAATTGTTGATTTTTGGTTTGCCGTTACCCTGAAGTTTTGATACATGAGTCTATATATAAATGAAATTGTTTTAAGTAGTTGGTTTCTTAAGTTGTTGGTTTCTTAATTGCAAGTGTGTCCCAGTGTCCTGCATTTATGCTCTCTTCTCACTTTTTCTGATTATGGTAGGACAATTGTGCATGGATGATTTCTTATCTTTACTGTATATATGACTTAACTGGTGAGCCTTGTCATTTGTGGTGTTTTTGTTTCTGGTTGTGGCCTTTTCTTTTCTGCCTAGAGAAGTTCCTTTAGTATTTGTTGTAAAGCTGGTTTAGTGTTGCAGAACTCTCTTAGCTTTTGCTTATCTGTAAAGGTCTTGATCCCTCCTTCAAATCTGAATGAGAGCCTTGCTTGGTAAAGTAATTTTGGTTAGAAGTTTTTTCCTTTCATCACGTTAAGTATATCATGCCCTTCCCTTCTGGCCTGCAGAGTTTCAGCTGAAAAATCTGCTGCTAACCTTATTGGGGTTCCCTTGTGTGTCATTTGTTTCTTTTCCCAGCTGCTTTCAGTATTTTCTCTTTGTCTTTAGTTTTGGTCATTTTGATTAACATGTGTCTCGGGGTATTCCTCCTTGGGTTTATTTTATATGGTAATCGTTTTGTTTCCTGGATTTGAGTGAGTGGTTCTTTTCCCATATTAGTGAAATTTTTGGCTATTATCTCTTTGAATATTTTTTCTGTTCCCTTCTCTCTCTCTTTTCCCTCTGGCACCCCTATAATACAGATGTTGGTGCGTTTAACATTATCCCAGAGTTCTCTGAGACTCTCCTCACTTCGTTTCAATCTTTTATCTCTTTTCTCTTCTGCATTAGTGATTTCCACTAATCTGTCCTCCACGTTGCTGTTTCATTCTTCTGCCTCCTATATTTTACTGTTGGCTGCTTCTAATGAATTTTTTATTTCATTTATTGTGTTTTACATCTCTTCTTGTTTAACTTTTACATCTTGTATGTCTTTGCTCAGTGTTTCCTGTAAATTATCAATCTTTGCCTCGTTTATTTCCAATGTCTTGCATCATCTTCAGCATCAACAGTCTAAAGTCTCTTTCTGGGAGAGTGATAATCTCCTCATCACTGAGCTATTTTTCTGGGCTTGTTTCTTTCTCCCTTATCTGAGTTATAGTTTTCTGTCTTTTCATTTTTATAGGTTTTTGGTGTGGTGACCTTTTTGTAGACAATAGAGTTGCACCGTCTCTTAGTTCTGGTGTTTGCCTCCTCTGTGGCTCAAGTTGGTATTGGGGGGTGGGGCTTGCTATAGGGTTCCCAATGGGAGGGACTGATGCCTGCCCACTGGTAGGTGGGGTTGATTCCTCTCCCTCTGATGGGTGGGGTTTTGTCTCTGGGTGAGATTAGAGACTGGCTGTGTGTGTGAGGGGTCTTTAGGCAGCCTGTTTACTGATGGGTGGAGCTGTGATCCCACCTGGATTATTGTTTGGCCTGGGGCTTCTCAACACTGATGTGAGGGACCAGATTTTCCCAGAAATGGCCACCTCCAGAGAAATGCAGGCTGATGAATGTTCCAGAGAACTTCACCTCCAATGCCTTCCTCCACAACAAGCCATAGTCACTGCTGTTTTCCCAGGAGATCCTCCAAGAATTCCAGCCAGGTTCCACCCTGATTCCTATCGAGACTTTGCTTTGCTCTGGGACCCAGTGCACATGAAAGTCTGTGTGTGCCTTTTAAGAATGGGGTCTCCTCTTTCCCCCAGTCCTGTGGAGCTCCTGCACACAAGCCCCACTGGCCTTCAATGCCAGATGTTCCAGGGGCTCTTTCTCCATGTGCAAGATCCCCAGGCATGGGCATTTGATGTGGGACTCAGAGCTCTCAGTCCTGGAGCTGAGTCTTTGTGCTACAGTTACTTTTCAGTCTGTGGGGCTTCCCACCTGGGAGGTATGGGGTTGCTTTTATCACATAATCAGCCTTCCTACCTCTTGATGTGGTCTCCTCTTTGTCTTCTGGAGTAGAATATCTTTTTTGAAAGTTTACAGTCCATTTGGTTGAAGGTTGCTTGGCGTTTTGTTGTAGTTTTGTTGTTTTTGGGAGAGAAGTTGAGCTCCAGTCCTTCTATTCCACCATCTTAATCCCTTGCTATTTTTTTAACATATCATAACCCTCTCCCTTTACTCAGTGATTTTCCACTGTCTGTCCTCTCTGCCTACAATGTTCTTTCTTCATATAAGGATGGATTACATCCTTGGTTCCTCCAGAATATGTTCACCATGAGGGTATTTCTCTCAACATCTGATATTAAGTAGCATACTCATTATGATTGAATTTATTACATCCCTTGTTTCCTCTATTACACTCATGTCCATTTAATGTAATACATGTTTACTTATTTATTTGGTAATTGGCTGTCTTCACTAGAATATAAGCTGTTTGAAGGTAAGGATTTTGTTTTATCCGTTTTATTTTGTTCTAAGATCCTTGCATATAGTTGACACTAAATAAAGTGACAATGTTGAATAATTAAGGAAATTAAGAATATTGTCTTAAGAGGAAAGGACTGGCCCCAATTCATCATCATTCATCATCACGAAGACCTAAAGACTATACAGGAATAATTAAAAAGTCAAGGGGAAATCATACTGTCTGCTCTAAGGATATTTATTCATTCGATTAATATTTCAGTGCCTGTCAGGAACAACTATGCTCAGAGTTTTTGCTCAAAGTTTTTTCTCAAATTTCTAGTTGAAATAGAAAAATAAACAAGTTCATAAATGAAAAAAATAATTTTAATGGTGATATGAAGAAAATAAAAGATATTAATTAGATTTTGACAGCATGGATTGGATAGGTCCCCAAATACTAGCAATCGACCATCATGAAAAGATGTGGAAGAATGTTTGCCAGGTAGAAGGACCAAGATATGTGAAGGCATTAAGACCAGAAAGACCTTGGTGTGGATAAGAGCAAAGTGGAGACTGACAGGGCTGTATTACAGTGTGCTGGAGAAGTAAAAGGGAGAAAAGAGCAATAGAGAGGAGACTGAATATATAAGCAAGCTCTGGCCCATCTAAAGCCTTACTGGTCATGGAAAGAAGGTTCGCTTTATGTCAAGTGCCAAATGAAGATTTAAAATAGGTGGGTGGCCTGATACTTTCTATATATTACCAAAAAAACACACAGTTCTTCCCAAAATCTCCTTCTCCATGACACTTTTTAAAAATGGTTTTTTCTGGGCTTCTGTGTGGGGACTGTAACGTTTTAGCCAAATTTATTTAAGTAATTTTTGGTTAATAAAATATTTGACATATATTAATGTGGATGATTCCATTAGAATAGAAATGTGTTTCTAAATATACTCATAAATACTGAACGATTTCATATATATTTATACTTTTGGATAGTGCCTTTAGAATGGAAATGTATTTCTAAATGCTAGATTTCATAATTTACTTCATATCAATTTTTTTAAGGGCATGGTACATGGAAGTTTCCAGGCTAGGGCCTGAATCAGAGCTACAGCTGCCAGCCTATGCCACAGCTACTGCAACACGGGATCTGAGCAGCATCTGTAACATACACCATAGCTCTTGGAACGCCAGGTCCTTAACCCACTGAGTGAGGCCAGGGATCCAACATGAGTCCTCATGAATGCTAGTCAGATTTGTTGCTGCTGAGCCACAATGGGAACTCTCAGGAGGTCATTTTTTTTTAACTTGGCTGAGTCTGGTATGTCAGTGTATACCTGTATAATTTTTTTTGCCCCATGTATGTAGTTTGTTTTGTTTATTTTAAAATATTTTCTGTACTTTTAATGTCTCAAACAGATGAAAGAAAACTTTGAAAGATAAGTGGATTTCCAAACAGTATAATTTCATCTACTGAGAAAATCTGGGACTGTGAATGATAATTCATATTACTAAATTTGACATTAATAAGAAATGAATTCTTTCTGTTGAAAATTTTTAAAGTTTTTTCTTTTCCTGGCATTTGTGCTTCTTAATATTCCAAGATGTCATCAATTCCTAATATATCCTAACACCACTATTCTTGCCTGAAAGTTGATTCTATTACTGTTACCTGGCCTTGGGTTTGGAGTTAAAGCATACTGACTACTGCAGAGCTCACTTACCTTTCCTGGCCCTCTCCCACTTCCAGTCCCCGTTCCCCCCTGGTATTTACCATTGTTTATTGCTGATCCTGTTCATCTGAGGGAGTATTCTTCTGTTCATATTCTGCATTGCAATTTCAATTTATTCCTCTAAGTAGATATCACCCAATTGTTATTGTTCAGTGAGTCTAAAAGTTAACTTCATTATGAGTCAAGATTGTGATTGGATTTATTTTTTAACATGCAACTTTTCCTGATTTGCTATAAGAAATGGAGAGTTTACAGCCCATCATCTTTTATGGATCATAGTCTTATCACACACCAAGCACACCGTACTTAATAGGACTTACTGTAACCTGATTAATACTATTTATAACTTCACAATGTCATTAACGTGATAAAAAGGGAAGAAAACTAAAATATTGAGGGGGAATTATTGAAGAGTTCATACTTGAGGAAACATTTAGGATGGATTTTGAAAAATGAGGCAGAGAATGTGAGAAAAGGTTTTACAGGAATAGCTAAAAGCATGTGTCAAGACTGAAAAAAAAGTGTGAAATGGCTATGTAGTCTGTGAAAGGTGAGATGTTTAATGTCATTGGAACACAGAGTGAGGTAAAGTGGCAAAGTTGAAGCTGAGGAAATAAAATGATTTTTTAAATTAACTTTTTTCTATAATTCAGTAAACAAATATCTGTCAAATGCATATTATAAACCAGACAGTTCTTTCACACTGCCTGCTGCCCTCACAGATTTATAGGGATATGTCAAGGAGTTTGAAATTTATCATAAAAAAGGAAGAGAACTAAATATGTATTTTTAATTGCAGAAGTAAAGTGTTCAGATCTGGTTTTGAGCAAGCTGAATTTAATGGCAGGCTGAAAAATGGTTTAAAATGATAATAAGGTGATGACATAAATAGGGAGAGGCAGGTGTAGTCTGACCAGAGTTCATAAGATCTGAACTAGCACTCTATCAGTAGGGAGAAAAAGTAAGAGTTATTCTCCAGAGATCCTCATGAAAAAGAATTTCATTTCAGTTATCTGCTAAAATGTTTGTCTCTTATGTAAGAATAGGTATGGTGTAGGGGTTAGATGAATCTGAAATATCCAACTTGTTTATATGGATGAAGTGGAAATTCCTTTACCTGGAATAGGTAAGAATATATTTACTTTAGAAGCAATTTGGGCTACTATGGTAGGCAAAATTTCAAGATGGCTTCCAAGAATTTCCACACCTCTTGCACTTGCCCTGCATGATTCAAGTCACAGTGAATATGATGAGTTTTATTTCTCTAATTATGTTGTAATATATGGCACAATTTATCTTGACATAAGGGTATTATCCGTGTGGGTCTGACATAATTACTTGAGCCCCTTAAAAGCAGAGAGCTTTTTCTAGGAGGTCAAAGTGGAAGAAGCCAGAGATTCAATTTATGAAAAGGATTCAGTGAGCTATTGTTGAATTCAAGATGTAAAAGCCATGTCACAAGGTTCTATGCAATCTCTAGAAGCTAAGAGTGGCCCCTTGGTTGCAAATAGCAAGGGAAAGGGAAATTCAATCACATAGCTTCAAGTAACTGAAATTTCAGTTAGGTGGTTTTAAGCTACAAAATTTGTGTTATTTTGTTGCACAACAATAGAAAATGAATACAAAATGAATACAGCACATATACAAATCAATACAAAAACAAAAGAAAGCATATAAAACAAAACTTTCAAGATACGTTAGAAAATGCTATCCTATTACATAGTGATAATTAGGAATTTTAATTAAGTTGAATAATCTTTAAAAATCTGTAAAGCAAAATCATATTTAAAACATGAACAGACCAGACCAGTAACTGAGGAAGAAATTGAACATGTAGCCAAAGTACTATTCTTACAAAGTACAGAATAGATTGATTTTAGATTGTTTTAAAGCTTTTAAAAACTTTCTCTATGGTATATCAAACATGTATACGGAAAAATGGTATTCCATTCTCTGAGGTAATACACTCTCTTCTTAAAATCAATCACCCATATTACATATTATTAAAGATGCTATCATACATGTATAAATTTTATATATGAGCTAGATGTTTAAATGAGATACATTGCTATTAATATTAAAATATAGGGAGTTCCTGTCATGGCACAGTGGAAACGAATCCGACTAGGAACCATGAGGTTGCAGGTTTGATCCCTGGCCTTGCTCAGTGGGTTGAGGATCCGGTGTTGCCATGAGCTGTGGTGAAGGTCAAACATGCAGCTCGGATCTGGCAGATTGGGCATTGCTGTGGCTGTGGCATAGACTGGCGGCTGCAGCTCTGAATAGATCGCTAGCCTGGGAACCTCCGTATGCTGTGGGTATGGCCCTAAAAAAAAAAAAGGAAAAGAAAAAAATATGTAGAAAAATTACATTAAAATATTTGCAGACATCTTAAGCACACTTTTAGGGAATATATAACAGAACAATACATCTAAAGAATTAAATAGACATAGAAGAGAGAAGAGCAACAATAGTATCATATGAAAGTCAGATTTACTCTGGAGCAAATTGAGGAGGTGACTTGGTGAGTAGCAATTGGTTCTGAACATGAAGACTGAAGTTGCAAGCACTTTAGGTAAAGAGTACAAGAGTTTTTTAATTTGCAGAGTGACATGATAAGATTATTTCTCAGAAAGGTAAGTATGCTAACATTGTGGAGAATGGACTGTAGGTAGAGGACAGTGTCATCAGAACAAGGAGTTAAGGTCAGGAAGAAGATAATGAAGTATAGAACTACAGTAGGGTAATGAGGGCTCTGAGAAATTTCTGATGCAGAATTGGCTGGACTAGGAAGGAAAATGGGCATTGTGGTAAATGAAATAGTCAAGTTTATTCAGAAAATTTGTATTTTATGGGGATAGGCAAATGGTCATCCCATTTACTTAGGGAACACAAAACATGGTTGCTGATGTGTACTTAAATAAAATGTGATTAGTTTTAGTCTTGTTGAACTTCAGATAACTTTGTCCAGGAACGTTAAAACAATATGAGTCAACAGAAATGAGATCAGCAAGGTAATATATGCTGATATATATCTGAAATAATCAGTGAAAAATTTATGCAATAAAATTATACTTATGTTTTTAATGACACTAAAGCAAAAGCTATCCTGTCTGATAATAAAATACGAGGAGATATTCATAAAAAGCAATAAAGTGCTTGCCATTTTCAGAAGAGAAGATTTCAGATGTAAATTATAAGGTTTGAAAATCTTTTCATTCAGTAGGAATACAGCATGAAAAATTAAGCTAATATTCTTAAATAAAATATTATTGAAGAAATGTACTCTTAAAGTTAGTGTTGCGATCCACCAAGGACATATATGTCTACCTTCACATATTTAAGATGGAGGTAATCTGCTTGATGAACGAAAGAAATTTTATTTTGCTGTTTAGAACCATACCTGCCAGCATATGGAAGTTCCCAGAATGGGGTTGAATCAGAGCTGTAGCTGCTGGCCTACACCACAGCCACAGTAACACCAGATCCTTAACCTACTGAGTGAGGCAAGGGATGGAACCTAAGTCCTTGTGGATACTAGCCAGGTTCGTTACCACTGAGCCATGACGTAACTCCTAACAAAAGAAATTTTAGATTGACTCATTGGGGAAATCAAATATTTTAGACTGATTAGAAAATACTTTTGGTAACATATATTAATTTTAGATATTTTGGTTCTTTTCTAACATATTTAAACTAATTGAGTTATAATTAACTAGTTATTGAGAACTAACAGTTTTCCAAGAGTATATTTTTCGTGACTATTTTTTAATTTTGACAAATGGCAAATGCAGAATATTCAATTATATTAGCGGTATACCACAGCCCTAACAATTCACTATGTTTCTAACCTAAGTGCTCATAATATTGGTAGCTCCTAAAATATTATCTTAGAGTTGATAATAAGGCATAAATAGTCATATTTGCATCAAAATCTCAAGGTTTTTCATGATCTACATAATCTTAGAACTTGAATTAGAGTAAACGGAAGTCAGAAATGCCAGGGTTTAGGAAATTCTAAAAACTGATGGCTCAAATTTTCTTTAAAAATTATATGTAATATGATGCAAGGAGAAGAACAAAGTCACTCTTGTGATATTCTTCCCCCAACTCCACGATCCCAATTTCATCATGAGAAAACATCAGACAAACCAAATTGAAGGACGTTTTCAAAATTCCTGACCATTATTTTTTTGAAAGTGTCAAAGTTAAGAAATAAAAGGGTAGTGAAAAAAGTTACAAATGGAAAAATCTAAAGATATATGACTTTTAACTGCAATGTGCCATCCTGGATTAGATCCTAGAATAGAAAAAAAGACATTGGTAGAAAAAGTGAGGAAATCTGAATAAAGTCTGTAGTTTAAGTTTCTGCAGTCTACAGCCCATGGTCAAGATTGGTCCAGTTGCTTGCTTTTAAAATTTTAGTGGAGTATAGCCATACCCATTTCTGTATGCATTATGTGTGTAAAGGCTGCTTTCAGGCTTCAAGGGCAGAGGTTATTATTTGGGGGAAAGACCTGTGGCCCACAAGCCTAAAATAATGACTAAGTGTTTATTCACTGAAAATGTTTACTTTCCTTTGTTTAATTCATAGTACTACATCAACGTTTATTTCTTACTTTTTTCTCACGTTATAATGCTCCACCATAAGTGACTAGATATAGTTCCCAGTGTTATACAGCAGGATCTCATTGCTTATCCATTCCAAAGGCAGTAGTTTGCATCTATTAACCATGAGTTTCCAATCCATCCCACTCCCTCCCTCTCTCCCTCGGCAACCACAAGTCTGTTCTCCATGTCCATGATTTTCTTTTCTGTGGAAAATTTCCTTTATCCTGTATATTAGATTCCAAATATAAGTAATATCATATGGTATTTGTCTTTCTCTTTCTGACTTACTTCACCCAGTATGAGAGTCTCTAGTTCCATCCACATTGCTGCAAATGGCATTATTTTGTTTTTTTTTTTTTAATGGCTGAGTAGTATTCCATTGTGCAAATATACCACATCTTCTTAATCCAATCATCTGTCTATGGACATTTAGGTTGTTTCCATGTCTTGGATATTTTGAATAGTGCTGCAGTGAATATTGTGACTGGGTCACCTTGCTGTGCAGTAGAAAACTGACAGAACACTGTAAATCAGACATAATGGAAAAAATAAAAATCATCGTAAAAAATATTTCTTACCTTAATCACTGTATTATGATTATGTAAGATGTTAACATTGGAAGAAACTGTTCACAGGAGTACTTGCTACTCTTTAAAACTCTTGTATGTGAGGTGGTACCTAATAGTAGTTTTGATTTGCATTTCTCTAATAATCAGTGATGCTGAGCATTAATGGAAAAAATGAAAATCATTATGCAAATAAAAATAAAAATAAAAGATTATATAACATGAAAAAATAAAACATGAATCTAAAATTATTTAAAAACAAAAAATTTTTAAAAATTTGAAATGACTTAGAGTTCTGGTTTTTGAGTCAGATAGAACTCAATTTAAATCCCAGCTTTGCAACCTAACTGCTATGTGATTTTCATCTCTAAAATCTGGATAATAATCGTACCTACTCATGTAGGGCACTTGCCAATATTAAATGTAATGATGTACTATGGTTACTGCACAAGATAAGCTCAATTCATGATAATTTCAATGTTGTAATGGTAATTTTCACACTGTTATAAAGTATAATAATGGCTTAGGAAATTATTAGTTTTACATTGAAAAAAAAATTTGATACTTGCAGGTCACTTATTTTCTATTTTTACTTTACAGAATGGGTTGTCTTAAACCTGCTGGGATTGGTAGGTATTTATGGAGGAAGAGAGCTGTAATTTTCTGGTGGAATTGAGAGAGTATATCTATTTTCATTTTGATGCAAGTTTCTGAATAACGGTGCTACCCCAAATTAATGAATCATTCTTTAAAGTTTAGATTAATTACAGTAAAATATATAAAGGAAGAAAAATATTCAGAATATATAATTTTATCAGTGCTCAGAAGTAAATGATTTATTTACTTTAGTATGATACTCTTTAAAGTTCACATAAAACAAAGTTAACTACTTAAAAAATACAATTTTAGAACCAGTAGGGAATCTTATAAATCAATTAATTTAACTACCTAAGTCTTCTCATTTTTCAATACAGGACTTATTAAAGTTCATGCAAATAGTGTCAGTCTGAGGCTAGAATGTGTCTCACTGCACCAGAGCGTAGAGGATATGATTATGTTTTGTAAATTATATCCCAATCCTATGAATATATCCCAGCATTTAAAATAAACATATATGAAAATCTATCCTAAAATATTGCCATCTAGAGTATATTAATATCCTCATTGTCCCATTTTATTCAGAAGAAAAGTTTAGGAGAAAAACTTTACTTGTATGTATGTTTGATGACAAATAGCTGTCCCTCAGAGACTTTGTTATAATTTGCTCTGCCGAACACACTGAATGATTGAAAAAATAGCCTCATAGGCATCAGGGAGAACTCTTGTGACTTTTGTGACTGATGTAGAATTGAATTAATTACATAACCTCTTTGAGATGTGTTAATGTCCAGTATTATTTTCTACAGTCTTCAGCCTTACTATCCTAATGCAATAGCAATCTTTCTTAGCACTCAGACTAAATTATTTCATTTCTCTTTAGATCTGAGAATAATAATTAAATGTAAAATATTGCTTTTGCATATTTCGTGAGATTAGATGTTAAAAGTTACAAGCAATTGTTTCCATATCTTTCTCACAGTGACTTTAAATGTACTTCATGAGATCCTCTGTTCTTCTATTTTATTGCTTGTTTTTACCAATTTGCTTATTCACTAAACTCTTCACATGCTTTGGAAGCTGAAATTCTGGATTGTCGGCTAAGAGTTTTGAAAAAAAAATTAAAACCAGTGTTCTCCAAAAGGAAAGGCAGATTGAAAATTGCTCCATGAGCGCTGTACCCAAAAATGGCACTCTTCTGTTCTTTTGGAAGCTATCAATTTTTTAAATAGTATTTTTCCACAAAGCAGTCGGAAGTAGTTTCAATGCCTTCTCAACACAGAGACTCAGACAACTATTGCTACTAAAACTACCACAAGTTGTAATCATTTTGCTATTTCTGCATTTGAACAATTTTTCATATTGTTATAAAAAATTCTGCTTGTTTGGAGGTGAGTCAAAAGACACTGATGTACTGTCTGTGATTCTGCAACTGCAAACATCATTGCAATTCAACAAATAATAGTAATAAAAAGTCTGAGTCCTGTGTTAAGTAGACACTAGGACTGTAAGGCTGAACAGATGTCCCACCTCACTTCCCAGTTCACAGCACTGTATGTGGATTTAACACGTCTCATCTTATCCTCGGGAAGCTTTTGCAGCCATGAACCATATTCTCATTTTGCAGATGAAGGCAATTTAGACATTTGTTTAAGATCACCATTTTAAGTTGCTAAGCTGGGATTTGCAAAGTCTAAATGATTTCAAAGACCACATTTGGAGCTCACTCAAAACTTTCCATGTAATTCCATGATAAACCTCCCCACAGCCCACACAGTACCAATCTACTGTACTCTTCTTCCAGCAAATACAGTATTCTGTGGTAACATAGAGCTCTTCCTGCTGTACTATGAGATATGATATTCACAAAGAAAGAATAGTTAATTTAGGTCCTAAATAATGAGTAGGGCTATTTCAAATCCTGGTAGACAGTAATGAGTAAATCCACTCATACATTCATTCGTGTATTCATCTACCAAACAATTATTTATTGTCTACAATATGCCTGAGATAGTCTACATTCTGGGGATTCAGAGATATCAGAACATGTATCACCTATAAAAGCACTTTTTTTTAATTTTTAGGGTGGCACCTATGGCATATGAAAGTTCCTGGTCTAGGGGTCAAATCAGAGCTGCAGCTGCTGGCCTACATCACAATCACAGCAACGCAGGATCTAAGCTGTGACATTTCTATGACCTATGCTGCAGCTCACAGCAAAGCCAGATCCTTAACCCACTGTGCAGTGCCAGGGATTGAACCACATCCTCGTGGATACTAGTCAGATTCTTAACCTGATGAGCCATGATGGGAACTCTGAAAGTACTTTACTTTTTAAAAAATATCTTAATATATAGACACAGCTTAATCAGAGGTAATCTAGCAACGAAATCAGTTTTGATTAGTGGTCATATATTTTAAAGGATATGTATATATGTATATACATATATATATATATCATACAAATGATTTCGAACTTGATGCTACAGGATAAAAAAAGGTCACTGGAATATTTTAAGTCAGGCAGGGGACAATTAGTGTTCCAGTTTCATAACCGTAACTGGAAAATCATGAGAATCCAGACAAATGGGTGAAAATGGTTATTCCATTATATTCTCATTTTAGACTAGAGTTGTAATTGTCAGTACACTCCTGCTGTGTACCTGAGAGGGATGATTTATTTTAAATAATTTACATTTTAAGAAAGCAGCCTTTTGAAGTACTATGATTTTTGGCTATATGTTTGAATAATGGGAACAATGTAGGTGTTGATTTATTATTAAAGTTTAAATTCAGTTAAAATCCTCTGTGAATCATTCATCCATATCAGCTTTGACCCATTTCTCTTTACAGCAAGACTTTCAAAAAACTACCTGTTAATCTCCATTTGTATTTTCTCTCCTTTAAATCTTTACATGTTTATTGAGGAGAGCTTTCAGTAGTGTCTATCCAATATTCCTCCTTGAAACATGCTATTAGAATTGCTTCTCCTTTCACTGCATTCATCCCAATTTACTTTATGCTCTTTCTTTCTCTCTTTTGATGGTTTCTTCCCATCTTCATGGTTGGTAGAGAGTGAAGTGATCCATTGTCAGGCCTATGCACCTGTTTTTCCCCAACCCCCTTCTTGTTCTTTGGTTTTTCTATAGTCTGTTCTTTTTTTCTCCTCCCTGGGGGATCACATTCATTCATCTGCTCATTCATTATTTTAGCAAATGTACATTGAGCACATTTTCTTTGTCAGGCTATTACTACAAAAGAACAAAGGCCTGCGATCCTCAAGTTTATACTATGTATAAGAAATGTATTTAGTAGATTATTAAATAACTAAAACACAGAATGTCAGATGAAGACGTGCTATTAAAAATTGAAGTTGGGGAGGTATAGGGCATGTTGTGAAGGTGGTGTTATAATATTATTTGGATGACAAGGGAAGGTTTCATGGAGAAAATTACATGTCATCAAAGACCTGAAAGAAGAAATGAGAGAGACGTGAGAATCCTTTTAGGCAGAAGCAGCAATAATTTTGAGGAACTGCTAGATGAAGAGGGAAATAAGATATGTGAGAGAGGAGTGGGATGGTGAAAAGGTGGTAAGATGAATATATTATAAGACTTGATTGAGTTAAAAGTTGTAGTAGTTGAGGTCCTAGTATAATTGTGTTAAAATTATGGATTGTTGGAGGTCCCATCGTGGCTCAGTGGTTAACGAATCTGACTAAGAACCATGAGGTTGCGGGTTCGATCCCTGACCTTGCTCAGTGGGTTAAGGATCCGGCGTTGCCGTGAGCTGTGGTGTAGATCTCAGACGCGACTCGGATCCCGCGTTGCTATGGCTGTGGTGAAGGCCGGCAGCTACAGCTCCTATTAGACCTCTAGCCTGGGAACCTCCACATGCCACGGGTGCAGCCCTAGATAAAGCAAAAAGACCAAAAAAAAAAAAAAGAAATTATGGATTGTTAAATAGTGATGCTTAAAATGCAGATTATGGAAAGACTGCAGTGATCAAGAACAATAAAATCTAGAGTATCATAGACACATGCCATATATCATACTAGAATATGATAACAGAAGTGCAACTGAGGTAGGGTGGAGGAAAATATCATAGGAGGAGAAGAGATCAAGGCTTTGAGACTCCAGGATATTAAATAAATCACTTATGAAGTTAAAGTAATCTCTAAGAATCATGGCAAATTTAATATTAGGGGTGACCAATTAGGTTATATTCTTCAAGATTTTGAGGAAGAACAACCCACAGGTATGTAGAAGTTTATAACAAAGACAGTAAGAAGGGCTGAACTAGGGTGAGGTTGATGAAAACTACAAAATTTGAGAGAGTGCTAAAAAACTCAATTAGCATGATGAGTAGTAATACTTTAATGTGATACGGTTGACTGTAGAACAATATGTATTTCAACTGCACATGTCTACTTTCTCTCAAATTTTTTCAATAAATATATACTACAGTACTGCACATTTTGAGATTGGTTATATCTGGGATGCAGAACCCCTGATACAGAGGTCTGACTGTAAAATTATAGGTGATTTTTGACTATGAGGAGGGTTGGCATCCATAGCCCCCAAGTTGTTCAAGGGTCAACTGAATTTTACAATATAAAAATCAATGTAAAAAATCAGTGACATACAAAATATCAAGATTTTAAATTATTATATGATCATAATAGGTAAGATATTCTCCTGATTTGATATTCGAAGATCATGCATTTAGCTATCACCTCTATTTGAAATTTCTTACCTGAGTTTTTCAGACGTGCACTCATCCTTCCATTTATATATCAGCTAAGCATCTCCAGCTTAAAATGACTGAATCATAACTTCTGAATACCCCTTCCCCTTTTCCTGATCCTTTTCAGATCCTTTCTTCCTTATTCATTGATAGGAAGTTTTGTTTTTCCTATTGTGCAGAACGAAAGCTGTGGATTCATCATTAAACTCTTTTTGCCCCAGAACCTCCTCCCATCCATCAGCAATTTCTATAGTATCTTCCCAACAAATCAAATTAGACTTCTGACAACTTTTCAGCACTTTTACTAATATCATCCCAGATTTTGCAAATATTGTTTCTCAGTGGATTTTTGCAACTCACTGAGAAACTATATTTCCTAATTGGCCTCTCTTCTTTTACTCTAAGCTTTTACTCTAAACAATATTTCCTAATTAGCCTCCCTTCTTTTACTCTAGCTTTCTATCAGATAGTCTCTATACATGGGTTACAGCTATCATTTTTCTTTTTTTTTTGCATTCAGAATTGCTGTGTTAAATACCGATTTATTATTTTTTAATGGATTTTATTTCAGTTATAGGTGTACATAAATCATCACAAGTCAGTTTTATAAATTTTGTATCCCAAACCCACAGTGCATCCCCCCACTCGCCAGATTGTCTTATTTGAAAAATCAAGGTTTTCCAAAGTCTGTGAGTCATTCTCTGTTCTGCAAAGAAGTTCATTGTGTCTTTTTAGTTTCCACATATAAGCAGTAGCATTGGGTTTTGCTATCTAATTGTCTGACTGGTTTCACTTCTCATGATAATTTCTAGGTCCATCCATGTTGCTATAAATGTTGGTAATTCAATCCTTTTAATGGCTGAGTAATATTCCATTGTGTGTATGTACCATATCTTCCCTATCCACTCCTCTAGAGCTATCATTTTATTATGAAGTCAAATCATGTTTCAGATCTGCCCAGACCTTTTAAAGCATTTTCATAGCTCTCAGAGTAAAAGCTAAAACTATTACACAGTCCCATATATTCAGCTCAGACCTCTTTTCAGCATTCCCTCTACAGAACTTTTCCCTAGTCAGTGTGCTGTAATGGAATTGGCCTCTTTAGTATTCTTTCATATAGGGTCTTTGCCCTTGCTCTTCCTTCAAACAGTAATGCTCTCTTCCAAATATCCATATGACTCACTACATCACACACATTAGCATTAGATTTTTCCTTAAATATGACTTTATTAAGCCATAATCAGGCTTAACCGGTTCACCTGGATGGTGCAAAAACAGCATCACCTCATCACTCCTTCTTTGTATCCCTCTTCATTTATTTCTATTATCCTTATAATAACCCAGGAAATTACATACTTACTTGTTTCCTGTCTCCTAAATACATGAGAACCTGTGATATGTCTGTTTTGTTTACCAGCAACACTCCTGTGACAGGAAGTATCTGGCAAGTAGTACTTGCTCAATAAATATTGTTACAAAATTAGTGTGTTAACAGAATTAATCTTTCAATAGTTGACAAATATAATTAGATTGAATTTTAAACATATTTGGAATCTAAATTTTAATAACATCAAGTTTTTCTACTTTCAAAGTCAGTTGACTGAAATATTTTATTCTGAAAAACATTTTTTATTCTGAAATATATCCCTATTTCCAACACAGAATAATAGCGTTAAAATGATTGTCTGAAACTAGACTTAAAATATTTTTACATTTAAACATTTTTTGTAGATTTTTTCTTTTATTATTCAAATCTGATTTCTTTTGAAAATTAACTTAAAACCAGGCAAGTTAGCATGAAATGCTATCCAGAATGTCCCAATTATTTCATAACAAACTCTAAACTGTATTTCAAGAAAACAAATTCAGTGTTTTCTCTGAAAACTTATAAGCTAAAATTACCATGCAAAACTGATCAGACATTTTCTACGTCAGTCAAAAAACTTTACAGTTCATTATCAGAATAATTTATTTTCTTATTTATGTAACCTAGGTTGCTTTATTTCACTTAATAAAAGAATGGAGAAAAACAGCCCTCCAAGACAAATGTCATAATATTGTAATTTTAGATAAAATAGGGGTATAATAGGCTTCTCCACTTTATATACAGGTATAAGATGTTCTTATTGAATATTCCATTTAGCATTTTTAAAATGAATAGCTTTCATTTCTTTTTTATTTGATTGACCTTTGTGTCAAAATTTCTTTATACTCTGAGATTTCTCTCTAATCTTAACATGGTAAGATTTTTATCATCAACGAATCTTGTTAAATTGACAGAAAAAAAGGCATAAATGAGAAAAAATGATAACCATTTGTGGAGAAATTCTAGTGCATCTTTTGTCAAATAACAAAGTATAAGACTACCCTAATTTCCTTATGTAACATAGCAGGCCAGAGTCAACTGATTTCTCTATAAATTGGAGACTAAGCCAAAAAAATATATATAATGCTACTTAAGAAAAAAGTGACGAAAAATGGCATATTTATACAGGCCTGTATATATGCAGTTATCTTGCCTGAAGAAAGAAAGAAAAGAAACTAATTAAGACAAAAAATCTTATGATTTGGATTTTCCTCTTTTCATTTTCCCCCCTCTTCCTTACCCTCCCCTGCCTACTCCTCGTTCTTCTTCCCCCTCCTCCTTCTTTTAATCTAGAATGCACCTTACCTATTATGCCTAGGACAGAAAAAAATGGAGTGGATGTACATACATTTCAGGAGAAAATAATTTAGGGACTGAGTACATTTGCTATGACACTAATATAGATACATAGGTCTTACTTCAGAGATTCTGCTTAATTTTAAACTCTGGTAAATTAAGTACCAACTTATCCAAAAGATTAAACGTTTCTTTATCCAAACTGTAAAGCCCTTTTACTGTTTGTATATCATATGTTCATTTTTTATCTTCAATTTTATATGCATTAGTGCTAGGTGATTTTATGACCTGTGATTTGGATCCATCTTTACAAGCTCTCAGGTTTTGGGTGCCCTGAAGGGAACTGATGTCTTGGGTGATAGTGAATCCTGCTTTTCCTGTGGATGGTTTGTTTTCACCTCAAAACAAAGATTACAATTTAGAATATTTCTCTGGAGCATTGATTTGCCTGGTACATAAATCACATATAATATTCTGCATCACATAGTGAATATTTTTGGAAAATAAGTCTCAGTTTACCCTTTTTCTGTTTTTCTTCCATACCTGCATACATAAGGACAATTTCATGGAATGCCCAAGACCTGATTTCAGAAAATAACAAAGTGAAGTGGGACAAAAGCCAAATGAATCAAAGAAATAGAAGGAAACAAAGAGAAATTATGTAAATCACTGGTTCTCAACTAGGAATGATTTTGCCCTCCAGAGAATATCTGGAGATTCCTGGAGGCCATTTTTTTATTGTCATGATTTGAGGAATAGAGATGCTACTAGAATCTAGTAAGCAGATATTTGAGGTCTTCCTAAATATTCTAAAATACACAAGACAACCTGCACAGTGAAGAGCTGTCTGCAGCAGAATGCCAATAGAGCATCAGTCAAGAAACTCCAAAGTAAATTTTTAGAATCCTAATAATTACGGAGAAAAAGTGAAAAAGAGGGAGAGTGAGGGAATAAAAACAAAGGGAAGCAGAGTGCAAACAACATGGAGATGTTAATACAAATGTCAGAAATAGAATAAATAGAATATGCATAAGCAACAAAATGCTACCTAATTTTATATACGTATATGAATACTTCTCTGGGGAAAACGAATATCTTCACTAAGTAAACTAATTTTTCTGATGGAGAATGAAGAACAATTTATCTAGATAAGTAATGCTTTCTTCACTGGATAGCTATGAGCAAAAACATCATTAAATGATTTTACTGGAGGAAAAGTGAAACTCTAAAACGATACCTTTCATGTCAAACTTTACCTCATAGAGAAGATTTGCACAGAGGTATGGTGTGTTCTTTTGAACTCTGATTTATATAGGAAATGTTGTCATGCCTTAACCATCAGGGTTCTTTGCTGTTCAGAGATAAGAAGGTTCTATTTTTCACTTTTGTGTGGTGTTTGTATATAGGTTTTGAATAATTTATTTTATTTCTTTGAGGGGAAATAAACATGTTTTCAGGTTCGGCTTCACATAAGCTATGGTTGCATGCATTTCAAAAGAGCTCTTAAGATTTCCAAAAAAACTATAAAAATCAGAAGCAAAGAAATACATTTATTTATTTATTTTTTTGTCTTTTTGCCTTTATCTAGAGCCGCACCCGCGGCATATGGAGGTTCCCAGGCTAGGGGGTCTAACAGGATCTGCAGCTGCCGGCCTTTGCCACAGCCACAGCAATGCAGGATCCAAGTCACGTCTGCAACCTACACCACAGCTCACGAAAACGCTAGATCCTTAACCCACTGAGCAAGGCCAGGAATCGAACCCGCAACCTCATGGTTCTTAGTCGCATTCGTTACCCACTGAGCCACTAAGGGAACTCCAAAGAGATGAATTTAAATAATGATAATAACGTGGCACCTATTAAGTGATTATGAGTTTCAGGAACCATTCTGATTACTTTGCACAGTTTATTTTGTAATTCTAATATATGAGGTAGGTGACATTAGTATTATACCTATTTGAATTATGAGAACAGAGGCACATTGAGGTTAAATAACTTGACCTCAGTCTCCCTGAACAATGGTATAGGTGAGAACTTGAATTCAAATTCAGGCATCTTATTACAGAGCTCCATTCCTAATCACCATGATATATTTTCTATGCCACATTTTGTCTTATTTCCAGGCAATTTTTTTTATATGAAACTTTAGGAGACCTCAGTGATTTCTTTGTAAAATACGTGGTAGGAATTCCCATTAATTCACAGATGAGGAGTAGAACATATAATTAGATGCTTGCAGAGATAGTTGCTTAACAAATATCTTCTCTCCCATTATTATTTAACATAAGAGTACTAATTTAATTTTAGTGGCTCCTAAAAGAGGGAGAAGCCTGCTAGCAAAAGTCCCTTAGCGTTTTTACTCCTTAATTTTGTCTTCTGCCTGGAATGTAAGCTTTATGTCTGGAGTCCTAGCAACTGTCTTAGATGATGAAGTGACAATTGCCATGAACATCACTTAGCAAAAATGACAAAACAGAAAATGAACTCGGACTCTACTGATCATGAGATAGCTCTACCAACTCTGATTAACACCCTTATATACTTTGTTTGAATGAGAGAAAAATAAATCACCTTCTTATTAAAAGTACTGCTGTTGCCAGGCTCTATTATTGGCAGATGAATCCAAGCCCTGATACAGATGATACATACTGTGAAGATGACTTTTTACTCTTTGTTTTCAACATTGATTTTATTTTAATAAATGGAAAGGAGACATACAGTTTACTGAGCACATGTGTTTATTCCTCTCCCCTTACTTTTTATTGAAACTGTAGAAAATTAAGTTAGGAATAAGGGAAAATATAAAACTATATTGAAAACAAGAAAGAGAATTATGAGTGAAGCAGATATTTGTATGGGATTTCAGGAGGAAAGCAAATAGAATAAATGCAATTGACTGAGTAACAGCACAAGTGAAATGGAGACCTCAAACATTCATGTGAATCCTCTCTTTAACTTTTGCCACTTTTATTGTATGTCTTGGTGTGGTCCTATTTGGGTTCAACTTGTTTGGGGCCCTCTGTGCTTCCTGTATATTGGTATCAGTTTCCTTTAGATTTGGAAAATTTTCAGATATAATTTCTTTAAATATATTTTCAATCCCCTTTTCTTTTTCTTCTCCTTCTGGAATTCCTATTATGCACAGACTATCCCACTTTGTATTATCCCATAGATCTCTTATATTGCTTTCGTGTTTTTTCATTTGGTTTTCTGTCTGCTGTCCTGATTGGGTAGAGACACTCATGCTAAGTGAAGTAAGTCAGAAAGAGAAAGACAAATACCATATGATATTACTTATATCTGGAATCTAATATATGGCACAAATCTACCTTTCCACAAAAAAGAAAATCATGGACGTGGAGAACAGATTTGTTATTGCCAAGAAGGAGGGGGAGGGAGAGGGATGGATTGGGAATTTGGGGTTAATAGATGCAAACTACTGCCTTTGGCATGGATAAGCAATGAGATCCTGCTGTATAGCACTGGGAACTATATCTAGTTACTTATGATGGAACATGATAATGTGAGATAAAAGAATGTATCCATGTATGTGTAACTGGGTCACCTTGCTGTACAGTACAAAATTGACTGTAAATCTGTTATAATGGAAACAATAAAAATCATTATAAAATAAAAATAAATAAATAACTTCACAACACTGGAAAAAAAAATTCATGAGAAAGCTATTGCAGAGGTGGTGACAGCTTTTCTTGGTGAGGCCCTAAAGGAACTCTTAACTTAGGACCATCAAATATGTAGGAAGGGACTATTGTGCGATCTTCAGGGCTATTAGAACCTTAATAATCTGGAGTCATCCCTTACTATACATATGATCCCTCAGTAAAACCTTCCTGTCTAGCTGCCAATTATGTCAACTGTCACCCCTTCACAGCTGCTATAATCACCTCATCTAAATTAGTGCACAGACATACCTCAGAGATATTGTAGGTTGGGCTCCAGACCACCACTACCGCAATAAAGTCAATATTGCAATAAATCAAATCACACAATGTTTTGGTTTCCCAGTGCCTTTGAAAGTCGTGTTTAGACTATGCCATAACCTATTAGTGTTATACCCAAATATGTACAAATATTAATTTTAAAATACTTTGTTGCTAAAAATACCATTATCTGAGCATTCAGAGAGACATAGTAGTAGTATCAAAATTACTGGTCATAGATCATCTTAACAAATATAACAATAGTAAAATGAGGAGTTCCCTTCTTGGCTCAGTGGTTAATGAATCCGACTAGCAACGGTGAAGTTGTGGGTTTGATCCCTGGCATCACTCAGTGGGTTAAGGATCCAGTGTTGCCATGAGCTCTGGTGTAGGTCGCAGATGCGGCTCGTATCCCGCATTGCTGTGGCTGTGGCTGTGGCATTGTTCAGTGGCTACAGCTCCAATTAGACCCATATCCTGGGAACCTCCATATGCCACAGGTGCGGCCCTAGAAAAGACCAAAAAAAAAAAAAGGAAAATAGTAAAATGTTTGAAATGTTGTGAGAATTATCAAAATGTGTCACAAAGATACCAAGTAAGCAATTGTTGTTAGAAAAAAAATGATACTGAGAGACTTGTTCCATGCAGAGTTCCAAGACCTTTAATTTATAAAAAAATGTGATATCCACAGAGTGCAATAAATGATATGCCTGTACACTGCGTTCCTTCTGCTCAAAATCCTCCAGTGGCTTTGCATCTGACTCAGACTGAAAACCATTGTTCTCCTAGTGGAAGACTAGGCACTAAAAACCTTGACTCCCAGTCCCCTGATGACCTTATTTCCTGCTACTTTCCCCCTGAGTCACTTCACTGCACCCATACAGCCTCCTCACTGTTACCTGAATATGATTGAGTTACCCAGATTGAGTCTGGGTGAGGACTGATGTTTTCCCCTCAGGAAGCCATATGGTTTCTTCCCTCACTTCCTTCAGGTATTTCCTTAAATGTCTCCTTCTCCATAGGGCCTTTCTTAATGATTTTATCTATAACAACATTCCCCAACTCCCTCTGTCCCTTTGCCCTGTTTGTTTCCTTAATATTTACCACTATTTGACACACTAGGTATTTATCTTGTTTTGTGCCTTTGTGTTATAACTAGAATTTACAATTTCTAAAGGTATAGATTGTTACACTTATTTCTACATTTACTGCTGTATCTTGAGCCTCTAAAATAGAGCCTGGTCCATGGTAGGCAATCAATAAGTTATTTTTATGAATAGGGAATGAATGCTTTATAAGTTTTGAGTTAGTTAAAACCTGCCAATTCCTCTGATTATATCGAGTCATTGAAAGTAGTATTTTACCTCTAAGTCATGAGATCTTTCTTAAGGGGGTGAATAATCTGTTTAGTAGGGATCCTGGATAGGCTTTAGAGCTCACACAAAATAAGAAAGAATTACAGTTTCTTCCATATCTCCATAATAGCTATTTAGAAAAATAGAAAATATAGTTGTACTGTAAAGTTAACGTTCTTCATTCCAAGAGTGAAGTTGCTTTCAATTTAAACTTATATAAAAGGGGTATTTTTAAAATAGTTAAATCAGACTCCCAGCTTGATGATTATAGATAATCCATAGGGGAGGGAGAAACAGAAAGCCACTGCTAACTTTGGTGAAAATTAAACATGTGCTAAACTCTTGCCCACAGTTCTTTCCCACCCAAAATAAGTGTAAGAGCCACTGTGAGCAGTGGAGACTGAGTCATAGCACACCAGAGAGACAGTGAGAGAAAATGTCATGGCTGCAGATATGAGAGAGAGACAACAAAGGACATTTCAAATAGGTAAGGGGCTCATTCTGAGTTGTAAAACCTTCTTGATCCATTATAACTGAAATATCTGCCTGCTCTGGAACCAGAGCTTTTCTTAGACTTGGTGTGTTGCTAAAATGCAGAGAAAACAGAGTGAATGAGGAATTACACAGATGTATCACATATGTGGTGATGAAATGGATACTTCCTTAGTCAGTCTACCCAGAACCAATAATCTTAGAGTAGAAAGGTAAAGCTGAAGAATTGTTCAAGTTCAGCAATATTCTATTTCTTCAATTTTAATGACTTCTATAAATTTGGGAAAGACCTTGAAAACCATTAAAAATTAGATATTAGTTTTTATTTACCTATATATTTGAATCAGTTTAAATTATCAGTGGTTCATAAAAATCCCAATATCCCCTGACATCCAAATTGTAATAACAACTGAAACAACTAAGTTAAGAGGCAGAAGATTGATTTCCATAGACATAGAAATGCAGGGACTGGATAGAGCCATCCAAGTGTGATAAAAAGGAGCTTTCTATCTCAAGGACCAAGTTAATGAATAGAAACCGACCCAGCACCACAGTGTGTGTAAGAGAATTCCCAATAGCCAAGGGCTGTTTGGCCTTTGATTGTCTGGGAAGTGCAGACTTTGCCAGGTCCCCAACCTCTAACTTGATATTCCATAGACTGCTGTAGACTACTGGCCGTACGCAATACTGGGCTTTCTAATCGCCTTCTCCTAAATGGAAGGCACTGGGTCTTAGGTTGAAATGGTAATCCAATGGGAAAATCTCACTTCCTGTAATTTATCTTTAGAGATAATTACATATCATTTCATAGCATGATTTCTGTCACAGAGCTGTACTGCAAAATCATTTTTAGATTGCTGATATCTTACTTTTAGGAGATTTGACTAGATACCAGTTTCTGTCCTCTATCTAGTACTTCCCCAGAACAAGGGTGTGATTCAGAGAAACAGAACAATACCTCTCACCTGGAACAAACCATTCCTATTATTTTCTTGAGGAACGTATCTGAGGTAATTCCCCACTTCTTCATTCCTGGGATAAATGGAATAAGAACACATTTCTGGTTTTGTTTTAACCTTTCTATATTTCCAGATAATATATAATTTCTCTGGCATTAACATACAAATCTTGGAGTCCCCACTGTGGCTCAGTGGGATATGAACCCTGGCCTCACTCAGTGAGTTAAGGACCTGGCATTCCCACTACCTGTGGTATAGATCATAGACACGGCTTGGGTCTGGCATTGTGGTGGCTGTGGTGTAAGCCTGCAGCTGAAGCTCTGATTTGATGCCTAGCCTGGAAATTTCCACATGCTGCAGGTGTAGCCCTAAACAACAACAAGAACAACAACAACAAAGATACAAATCTAAGTGGGAAACCAAAGCAAAAATTGGACCTTTGAATGTAAAACTTTTCTAAAAGTTCTAAATAATATATGGGGAGATTTTGGTTAAATTTCTGCTATGTTTGAGGAATAAGTCTAGAACTCTAATGTATAGCATGACAACTATAGTTAATAATTTTGCACTGGGTATTGGAACTTTGCTAAAAGAGTAGATTTCAAGTGCTGTTATCACAGAAAAGTAGTAACTATATAAAGAGATATGTTAATAGCTTGACTATAGTAATTATTTCACTGTATACATGTATATCAAATCATCATATTGTATACCCTAGATATAGACAATTTTTATTTAAAAAGTATTTTAAAGTTTTAAACAATAGAATTGTGAAGCATTTGGACACAAATTTCTTGGTAAATATGCACTAACTTGAGTGGTAATATTAATTTCAAGATTGTAACATGAGATGGAAGTTTAGTGAATATTTTATGGCTAGGGAAAAGAGTGACCGCTAACATCATAGAAAAGGATATCTTTAAAAATGAAAATAACCACTTCCTCTCAAGAACAGAATGTAGTATGTGATATTAAGACATGAATTTATTCTCTGCCTTTTTGAAAATAGCAGTTATACCTTACATAGTTCTAAAATATTAGATGTTATAAGCATTAGTATCATTTAATAATGTTTTTAATACAAGAGAAAAATGAGAAATGGGGGCATTAATATTAATACACAGATACCTGAAGAGAACCTCTCAGCGGAAAGGAATCTAGGAAAGTAGACGATTATAGTTTCTGTCATTTTATACTCCTTTCTGATTCCTTAAAATGCACTCTGTATATAGTTGTATATGGATGTATAATGTAAATACCTTTGTGTGGATGAGAATTGTTTTTCCATTAGCCTTCTGCATGAAAGTTGCAAACCTCTGAAAGGGGACCTGCCTCATGCTGCTGTGCACCTTGGCTTTTTGTTTTCAAACTTTTCCTCACTAAGGAAATGCCTTTCAGCTCTGCTGGTATATTTTTGGTCTCTGTGATACCTCTTGCTAGTTCTTTTTGTTTGTTTTTTTGTTTTTGTTTTCAATATAATGATTTTTATTTTCCCATTATAGCTGGTTTATACTTGCTAGTTATTGAGATGGTGTTTTTGTCTCCTCTTTCAGAGTAAGTTGTTTACTTATAGAAGGATGCTTAGCTTCTCCCTTAGATTTTGCCTTTGCCTCAAGATTACTCATTCACAGCAATCTCCCCATGGCTAACCTCTGTGCCTTGAATCAAGCCAACATCACTCATGCAAAAAAACAGGGTCAGAGCCAGCAGTCAAGAGAATTTGACAGTTTTTTCAGGGATACTATACTATGTGCCCTGTTATACTTAATAATCTTAAAAACAAGGTGAAAAATGCAGCTGAGCCAGCACCATGAAAGACCAGAAATTATTAGCCCTCTAAGTATTTAAATATTAGCTCCAGTGATGAAAGCTCACTTCCTTTTCTCACAAATGATTTACAGTAGGGATTTGTTTTTAAATGAGAAAAGCAAGTAGTTAATTTAAGAAAAAAAATGTTAGTAGTAGTCTGTGAGGCAAATTGGGCGGGTGGGAACAGAATGAGGAAGGCATATAGAACTAATCCAATTTGAGAGAGACAGTTTGTAAATACAGAGAGTTGTACTATTTAATATTAGGTTTTTAGCTGTACTTGATATGGTGTAATACCCTCTATTATTGCGTATCTTCAGTAATGATCTTTTACAGAAAATTGTTTTGTGTTTGTATTGTTTAGGAAATCAGTGAAAAGGAGCTATTTTCCTTAACTGGGTAATGAGAGACTCAGAAACAAGACCAGCAAGAAAAAGGAAAGGAGATTTGAATGAGACTGAGAATTGCCAGAAATGTAATGTCATATGAAATACTGAATAATGAATATATCAGTAGTTTGGGAATAAAAAAGTGTATTTCCAACTTTTGCAATGGTGGAATGCGTCATAATATTAGGTTATTAGAGAGTGAAGCATGAATGTCCTGGGAATATTTTGTTAAAAAATTTTCAGTCTAATTTTCCTCTCAATGAAAATTTGTGCACCTGGAATTTAACCACTACAAAAGGTTTTTTTGTTTTCTTTTGTTTTCAATAACAAAAGAGAATATTAGGCACATGAATGAATTTCTCCTACTAATTTCCTAAATAACAAGAAATAATATAAAAGGGAATAGATATAAAGAAGGAGGAAGAAGAAATAAAACAAGGAGAAAAGAATAACACGCTGAAACTTTGCCCTGAAAAAAGTGACATCAGAAGCAAAATATCTGGAGGAAACATTCCATGAAAGAAAGATAATTAACAGAAGGAAGAGGAGGTTATAGAAGGGGAATTGCCACCAAAGATTGTAGTGGTTTTTTGGTCACCTAATATCAGAGAAGTAGGAACTAGAAGCCGGTAGTGAAACTGACAGTACTAATGGCCTGAATGCAGCCTAAACCCAGGTTGTGACTTGAACCCACGTGCTGGGAATCAAACCTAGCCTAAACCCAGATTATGACTTGAACCCACAGTTTTAATTTAGAATCACTCAGCTGGTGTCTGGACTAACTGAAGTTCAGGTTCTTTTATGCCTCCCCACAGGAGGAATTCAGTGAGAGACAAAGTGATAGGCAAGAAATAGATTTATTAAGATAGGACGCTTGTGAGCAATCCAAGTGGGCAGACAGGGAGGCTCTGCCCCCAGGATCCGGTGAGCTAGTTTTATCATCCAGGGGAGTGGGGGTAGGAAAAGACTCTCTTCCTCTTTCTTTGAGTAGTAGCTCCTCCTTCCTATCCAGTAGGAGAGTATTTGACCCTATAAGGTCGGACTAGAACTGTCATGTGCTTATTATTCAAATCAGCAGAAGGGCAGTCCTCAAACTCCTGGCTTTGGTCTGAACCTGAATACAGGTCTTACCCTATTCCCTATGCAATGACCTGAGTCATATCTCATGCCTTCATTAGTCAAGCAAGCCAGCCTTGTTCTGATGGCCCTCTTGAGCAGTTATTAATGTACAGCATTCTCCCAAAGTCCCCTAGGTTTCCCTCTCTATCTGTGTTCCCTTATTGTGACTTTTACAACTACCTGTGCCTACTCCATCCCTGTCAGTAGGAGCCAGCATGTGTGTGATTGATTGAGAAATTTTGTTGCAAGTGGTGAGGCTGACTAGGTCATATCCTGATCTCATTTCCATTCGTACACACGGTGGTTAGGAGAGTCATTGTCCAAAGAAGAAAGCAGCAAGAGTGATGTGAGTTGTGGCCAGGTCCAGAGAGTGATGTTGATATCTTCGCTTCCCCAACCAGAAAGTAAATTAATGACACATAGGGACCAGCCAGCAAATTCCCAGCAAGTTATTTTATGGACGTGGACAAGCTAAAGTTCACATACAGAAGCAAAAGATTCAGAATAGTCAACAAAATGTTGAAGGATACAAAGTTGGAAGGCTGACATTACCCAACTTCAAGACATACTCTACACTATCATATATCATGACAGCATGATATCTGCAAAATAAGATACAAATCAGTGGGACAGAATAGAGAGACCAGAAATTGTTATCTCCATAAATATAGTCAACTTATCTTTGACAAACGGGCAAAGACAATTCAATGGTGCAATTCTTTTTAACAAATGGTGCTGGAACAAATAGATATCTACGTACCGAGCAAAAGCGAAATTCTAGACACAGACTTTATACCATACACAAACCCTTAATTTAAAATAGATCACAGACCTAAATGTAAAATGCAAAACTGCGAAACTAGAAGATAACATAATTTAGGGGCAGACAGAGAGTACATGAGGAATCTACCTTCCCCTCAATTTTACTTTGAGCCTAAAACTACTCAATAAAATTATTTTGATTAAAGAAAAAGAGAAAAGTTCTGGTCCCCTGCCAGATGAACCTTTAAGGGGATGAGGTGAAAATAAACCTTACATTTGTGGCTTATATTTCTGAGCAGATTTGCATATAAAATATAAGGAAAATGAGAGCCAGAGAAACAGTGGGTTTGGTTTAGATGTAATGAGTTCAAAAGTCTATGCCATTCAGGTGTGATTTCTACAGTGAAGAATTGATATGTATGAGTAGCTTTGATTAAAAATTGTCTCAGATACATAGATTCTGATTTATAGTTTTGGGTATTTTAATATACTAGAGTTGGCCATTGGAAGGGGCCAAAGTGGGAGACAAAAAAGGAATTCTTTCTTGAGAGATTTAGTTTAAATATTTAATCTCAACTAGTATTGCTATATCATTACAACTAAAAATGCTAGTTTATGTATCAAGTTAATTAAAATTTATTTTATCTTATTATTAAAACTGGGATGGGTGTTATTATTTTGAAGAACTGATAATGAAGACTGCATTCACATGAGAAACAATTCTTTTCCAACAGTCAAGTTTTTCTACTTAGCGAAAGTTTATATGGTTTCAGAATTTTAGTTGATCCCTTTTCAGTCTGAAGGAATAGAAATGCACAAGCGGAAATCTGAAAAACTTAGGTCCAGCCCATTCCTTGGAGTTTCTCTAACTCCCAAACTGACTGAATGGAACTGTGTATTTGTATTTGAGCTGTGGATTAGTCTTCACCAGAGGTTAGTGCTTAAAATGTGGACTTGGAAAGGTCAGAACTTTTATCCATTAAGCCATCAAGCTTTTTTCTGTAATAAGAGCAGATGAAAGGTTTTAACTTGAATCTCAAATGTAAAGTTCAGCAGAATGATCATATCTCAAATTGAAAGAACAGACAAAATAGCTTTGTCATTGCATGTATTGGAATCTGGTGGTTTAAATATCAGTACAGAATGACAGAGTATCAAATCTTCGATCAGATCACCAAAAGCCAGAAGATAGGGTGATTTTCAGGTTTCTTAGTTCAAATTATATTTAAAAATAGAATGCATAGTTTGATCCCTACTGATCTAATACTAGCATGAGTTTAGACTTTATATAAGAGCATGCTTATCTCTAAATATATGGTAGTAACTTTGATTCTCCATTTAAAACTCAACTATTGCTACTGCTATGGTATAATATGCTGCACACAAGAAACTAAAAAGGTGTTACACCTACTACATTAGCAGAATGTATTTGCATATTTAGTATGATGAAATGAAGACAGATGAGGTCTCATTTTCTGTTGGAATATTGTATAGGATGCTTACAGTTCGCACTGACATACTTATAGCTTTTATTCAATTGTAATATCCAAATGTGTTCTAAAACATTACCAAGCTATATTGTGTTCATAATTTTCTTCCCGAGTTACAAACACTGGCCTCCTTTTATTGCATTTTTCTTTTTAAACTCCATTTTATTGTGTTTAATACATTTTTACAACAAGTGGAGGAAAATGAAATTAGGATTTTCTGAAACACTCTCTCTGGTATATTGGGGAATAATTCATATTTTCTCATATAGAGTAATGGGTTTTTATTGTATTCTGACTTGAGAAAATAGAGATTTTTCACAAATCATAGCAAAATAAAACAACAGGACTGAACAAAGAAACTTATTGCTCTTGTCTAATGAAATGATCTGGGAAACAAAACAGACAAATTCTCTGCCTTCTCATTCAGCATATTTGAAGTTGTAACCCACTATGGATATGGTTTACCTTGGGTGCTGACTTTTTTAAAAAATGTGCATAAGGATTTAATGTTTGTTATGGGTTGGGTAGTGTTCCAAACAAAGATGTTTTACAGCTCTAATCTCTGCACCTGTGAATGGGACCTTATTTGGAAATAGGGTCTTTGCAGATGTCATGAAGTTAAGATGAGGTCAGTAGGATGGGCCCTTAATCCAATATGACTAATGTCCTTACAAGAAATTTGAAATGAGCCACACAGCAAAGATGGCCATGTGAAGATGGAGGCAGAAATTGGAGTTATTCAGCCAAAGGGAAGGGACTCCTGAGTCTACTAAATCTGGAAGACCCGAGGAAAGATTTTCTCCTAGAGGCTTTAGAAGGAGGATAGACTTGCCAAAACATCTTAATTTTCTATTTCTAGCCTGCAGAACTGTGAGAAAATAGCTTTCTGTTGTTTTAAGTGATGCATTTGGGGCAATTTGTTTTGGCAGTCCTATGAAATAAATACAGATGTATTTGATTTATTACACAATAAAATTAAAAGTAAGGAATCCAATTTAGAATTAACTTTTCAAAAGCAAGTGATCATATGATATTGCCTACTGTTCTTTGTTACTGTCATCCTAACTGTGCTCATTCTCCTTATTCATTGATGATTTTGACACCTGGATCAAGTTCTCTTTAACACGACTAATGTCATTAGTCTTTATTAACTTTTGTGTAGATGGTCAGTTCAGCAGCCTGGTCTCTTAGTTTCTCAGCATTGTCATTCCCAAGATCATTTCTTCTCCATCTTAGCCTCCCCGCCAGTGTCAAATCTTAGACTTTATCACTGCCTATAAGCAACTCTACCTCACAAAATCTTGATTTCTAATTTGCCTACTCTATGATCATTATTCACTCCTATGTCTTCATCTCACTTCTCTTAGTAGTTTCCTTCCTTCCTTCCTTCCTTCCTTCCTTCCTTCCTTCCTTCTTTCCTTTCCAGGCCACACCTGCAAGTTTCTGGGAAGGGGTCAAATTGGAGCTGACTTGCAACCTATGCCACAGCTTGTAGCAATGCAAGCAATGCCGGATCCTTAACTCACTGATCATTAACTCATGCAGGGATTGAACAACATTGGGTCCTTAACCCACTGAACCACAAAGGGAACTTCTTTTTTTTTTTTTTTTTATTTTTAGCTGTACTGGCTTTACCAGTTTTACACTATCCTTTATTGTCCTTCAGATTTTACTTCTACCCATAAGTGGATTAATTTTTATTGGAGTTGTTAAAGTCACTCCCTTTTTAAGTGTTAGATCAATTTATGGGATACAGTTAAAAGGCAAGTCATTCAGTTGTGAACTAGTGAACTAGTGAGCTTAAAAGGGGACTCCAGATCTCAGATGATACTGCTACCCTGGCTGACATCTAAATTTCATCTTCATGATCTCTGAACAAAGGATCAAACTGACCAGTACTCAGACTCCTTATCCACAGACTCTGTATGATGATGAGTAGGTGTTGTTTTAAGCCACTAATAATTACTTAGAAAAATCTAACATCCACTTCCCCAAAACCTAGCCTTGGAGTCAAACTTGCTTCTTTTCTCTCTCATGGCCCACATGTGGTTTCATCATATAATCTTATAAGTTCTCAAAATGTAATAAAAATTGGGCCACTTCTTGTAGTCTCTGTTGCCTATCCTCCCTATGACCTAGTCCGACTCTTAAAATATGGTGCCTGAACATTGGTAATATTCATCTAACCAATTTCCTTGCTTCCACTTTTACCTTCTTTCAGTCAGCTACCTTCAGAGCAGTCAGAGTGGTTTTTAACCACTCTTTCCTATGCCAAGTTTTGTACATGCTTTTTATCTCATAGATAATAAAGTCCCAAATAACTACATAACTATGAGAATCAAAATGATCTAGCTCCTGGCTATTTCTTCTGTACAAGCTCCTACCGTTCTCCTACTTATTCCTTCCACTAGAAACCCAATGACTTTTATTCCTTTCATTGAATTCAACATGCTTCTTTCCAGCCTGTGGACTTTGAACATCTATTTCCTCTGCCTAGAGTGCTCATACTCCAAATTTTATTTGATTTTTCTCATTCATCTCATTTCGACCTTTGCTTAAATTGCTTTTCAGGAGGAAGTTCTTTGCCTTATCTACCATGCACCCTGCCTCCCTCATATTTGTCTGTCCTATTAGCCTACATTATATTTGCATTATAGTAAATATTTATATAATTATTTGTTCAATATCTGTTTTCTTTTACTTAAAAAAAAATCTATGTATGTCTCTCAGTCCTAGAAAGATCATAGCCCATTGAACTTACATATTAAATGTCTTAGATTTATTAATATTCTTTATTTCTTATTTTTATTTAGTCTTAGTCTATAATGCTTCATTTTCTAATTTTATTCTTATTTTTTACATCTTAGCTTAATTTTTTTAATCTTTCTTTGATTTTCTCCAGAATAAATAACTCATCGAAGTCTGTGAAATGAATGAATCTAGGTCTTCCTCCTTTAGGATTGCAATGGATATTTTAGACATGATGCTTTCTATATGCAATTATGTCATACATGATTTATGATTTGTTTAAGCATCTTATTTGTTGGTTATTAGGATATTACTAAGGTCTGTGGCATAATACATATATTTCAAATACAAATCAGTGAGTACATGCCTGATGGCTTGTAAAATGTATTTGAACTTGATCTGTTGGCTAGAGAGTAGTAATTTATTGATTTTTCATCTTTAGTTGTATCTTTGAGACCTTGAGTTTCTCTCATTACCTAATGTTCCAAAACACTGCAGACCAGTATGGTAGGTATTAGCCTCATATAGCTGTTGGGCACTCGGAATATGATTATTCAAAATCAAGATGTGATGTAAGCAAATACATAAGTATATTTTATATTAACAACAGATTTTTTGGTTTGTTTGTTTTTTTAGGGCTGCACCACGACATGTGGAGGTTCCTAGGCTAGGGGTGCACCTCCTTACACCACAGCCACAGCAACGTGGGATCTGAGCCATGTCTGCAACCTACACCACAGCTCATGGCAATGCCAGATCCTTAACCCACTGAACAAGGCCAGGGATTGAACCCACATCCTCATGGATACTGGTTGGGTTTGTTAACCACTGAGCTATGATAGGAACTCCTAATGACAGTTTTTAAAAAGTAAAATGTATTACAAATATTTTCAATATGGATTAAATGGCCAAATGCTATTTGGAAGATCTTGGATAAAATAAAATATTATTAAATTGAATTTTGTCTATTTATTTTACAATTCTGATGTGACTACTAAAAAACTTAAATATGCCTCAGTGATGTTCCAGACAGTGATCTGTTTTTATTACTTTAATATTTAGTTCAGGGAGTCAGCAATTTTTCTTCAACAAATTTATAGTGCTTTGTCATCCTGATAATGCTTGGATTTTTGGACAATCTTGAAATTTTAAAATTATGATTACCTCCAATTATTTTCACTATAGGTCTACCCTGATTGTTGCTGTTTGTATATCTGTGGAGTGCCAACCTCTAAGAAAAAAATGCATTCTTACACATAAGGTTTTAGCATTATCTTTCTTATTCCAAATGTAACTTATTTATATACTTTTCAAAAACATTTTTTCTTAAATGGGAAAAGATAATTTATATAAACAAACAAGCTTCTGTAATAGCAGTATAGCTAACACACAGAAATAATGTTGAGGAAGAGAAGAGCTACATGTATTTGAGGTATGCAAAGGCCTTCGTTTCTTCAATTATAGGAAACAAATTAGAACCATATATCAGAGGCAATAAAAAAGAGGAAAATGAAAACACCAGTAGGACCAATCACCAACTGCACTGGCACATCTTATGAGAGCAATTAACTTTGACTAGATAATAAAAAGAATTGGAGGAAAAGCTATAAAATTAATTATTTTATGAAATAAACACTCTCCGATTATTTAAAAATAATGCTTTGTATAGAAAAATAGAAATTTGTATTTTTTGTACCTTTTGAAATCTTATATTACTTTGTGTACGACTAATTTGCTTCTCACTTTTGTTTTATTGACTCATACAGTGGTAGAATTTTCTTCTTTAAATGTACTTAAATTGCTCAGTTTCATTTTCTTAAATCATTCACAATGCGATTTCAATTGAATATCAAAAATGAGTCACTATGTCATTATCTAATCCCAAATTCCAGTTTAGAGAATAAAGTGAAGAACATTGTAACTGATGAGAAATCTATATATTGAGTACCCATTTTAAGCTAAATAAAACTCCAAATATTTAAAAACCTGCCTTCTACCTTTATAATGAGCTAAAGAAGAAACATAAATATAATAAAGTTATCTTCAAAATCTTAATAAGAAGAGTTCCCTTGTGGCACAGCAGGTTAAAGATCCAGCAAGGTTTTAATCCCTGACCTAGTAACTTATTCGTGTTCCAAGTGCAGCCAAAAAAAAGGTTAATAAGGTACATTTTTCAAAATGTTCGTAGAGAAAATCAAGCAAACACATTAGTTTGTGCTCAGTTTACTCTTCACCTTAATGTGACCAGATATTGACATACAATCATACAAAAAGTTATTGACATACCAATCATGCATCATTTAAAAGATTAGTCATTACCCCATCGTGCCATTAATTTGGGCTAATTATTTAATAGACTATTCCATAAAAGTCAGTGGAACTTATGATCATCTTGTAATCATCCATTTGTCTTCCCCTACTCCCGACTAGGCTAGCACCTAGGTACAATGTGTGAGACATAATACAGTCTCAATAAATTGTTGCTAAGTAAATAAATAAATGAAAGCATATGAGAATAAATGAATGTCCTTGATAGCTCAGATATATTCATGTTTTGGAGTCAAAGAAATGCTGCTTTAGGTGACTTCTTTTGGGGGTTCTTCTTTGCTTACCCAAATGCTTCCAATAATTTATTCTTTTAGAAGATTTTCACTTAAGTAGATATTTGATGTTTCGGCCTGCTTAGTCACCACTTCTTTCTTCCACTTTTTAGGGACACCTTCTCTCCTATGAAAAACCCATTCCATACATTTTATTGCTTTTTTTTAAATTTTTTAGGGCTGCACTTGCAGCATATGGAAGATCCCAGGTTAGGGGCTGAATCACAGCCACAGCAACACCAGATTCAAGCTACATCTGTGACCTATGCTGCAGCTTGTGACAACATCCACTCCTTAATCTACTGAGGGAAAGAAACCACATTCTTATGGATACTAGTCAGGTTCTTAACCCACTGACCCACAAGGGAGTTCCCCATTCCATACATTTTAAATGAGGTTTAGCTTACCTCTACCTTAGGTGGCTACAGAAATAGGAAAATACTAGATAGTTTAATCAGAGGAAGCCTAAAGTGATTATTGATGTTCGGACCAGGATTTTTCATACAGAGCTTTAAGAGTGTAATTTCTAGTCTACTTGCTGTGCTTAAAGTAAATTCTGCTTTGCCCTTGAAATCCCAGTGATATGAACCAATGTATTCTTTCTGCTTAGGCTAACTTGAGATAGGTTTCTGTCACTTTTAGCTATGACCCTTTCTCATTCTTTGACCACACATGCTTTGTGGGCTTATGTAGAGCCTCATTCATTTATTCATTAAATATTTTTGAGCTCTCACTGAGCACTAAATGTCTGGTTCTTTACGAGTTGCTAAATATACTGAGATAAATTATATTGAATTCCTATCTTTGAAGAATGGAGGTTGGAGGCCTCCAAGGAGAGGGTTGAGGCTAGAATAAGAGGAAAGAACTATGCAAAATGGCCTGGGAGCACAGAAGGGAATAATTTGGCTTGAGAGAAGGACCTCCAAGAGAGATTAGCATATGAACTATGTTTTTTGAGAAGTGTGGCATTCACGAAAAGGTAAAACAGTTCTTCTCTGCTGTGTTTTTATTATAAGTGTGTATATTTTAATAATCTTTCAGCAATGCAAGCTCATGTCAACCATATTTATCAAATAATTATCCTTCTATTTTTTCTTACTTTTATCTCTATTACAGGATAATTCATTTATACTTACAAAAAATTTCCCAAATGCATAATGACTAACATTAGAGACACAGTATGTGACCTCTATCTTTCTCACTCATCCATAAAGGAAAGGCCAGATATTCACAAGAACACTATATAAGCCAATAATTTTCCTTTTGAACCTCAGAAATAACTCAAATGGCAGATATGTTGCTATTTGATGGTGGTTTAGAAGCCAATTTATTTCAAAACCCACAGAGAAAGCAGGTTAATCTGCTGCACAGGCAATAATTTTAATTATATCTTAGTTGATCAAATGCAAAGAAAAACCATCTAGGCCTATGTCTCCCTACACATTCGAGTATCTGAAAGAAGGGCTATCTCTGTGGAAGGGGGACAGTAGTGTTCCACCTGAGAACTTGAGGATAAGCTCTTCAGGATAAGACCCACGGTTTAATTGAAAGCAATTAAAGAATAAAAAAAGGAAAATGTCATCCATTAGAACATCATTCAGGTGACAATAAATTTAAGAGCACTAAAACATTTTCTCCAAAGAGGAATGTTATTAGTTTGGATGCTAAGGACATTTTCTCACTCTTGACTTTAGTACACATACATATAAACACACACACGTGCATATTCATATACTCCCACAGTCACATGAACAAATATGGTATATGTAAAATGATGCATAATATTTGTGCACTAAAATTACATATTTAATTTTATGTGTCCACATATGTAATTTTAGTGCACAAGTGGCTCTGTAAATAATCATTTAGCATTGTTTTTGAGAGAATGGAATTTCCATATTAAATAATGAATTTTGTTTAATCAGGTTAAATTTTTCTTTCCATAGGACATATTAGGAAATCTCTGAACCTAAGAAATTATAAGCAACGTATCCTCAAGTTACACTGCTTTTATGTGATGCAGGCTGGAATCATCCACATTTGTCTGATGCTGTAGTCAACACTATCTAATATGCTACAGGAGAGGTAAGATAATGCAGTCTAGTCCACAGGACTATGAATGCATGTGATCTCATTCAGAAGACTAATTTTAATTTATAATTGCCAAACTAATTAGTTATAGTTAATGAATGGTAACTTCCACAAATAATTTAATTTCCTAAGTATTTTCTGTTATACTAGTGCAATTCCTTAACACTTTGATTTTTTTCAAATAAACTTTTTCAAAGTGAAGTTTAACTTTATCCTTATACCTTAGTGAATTTTGTGGTATAAGACTTGCATTGTTTGAGATGCTCAAAGTGTCCATATTCTTCTAAGTAGTGTATGAATCCCTGAGGAGTGATTTTAAGGAAAATAATGCTTGCTAAATTTTATTCTCACAGGATTTTATATTGAAAACATAGTACAAAATCTTAAGTTTTAAATGTACCTTCATTTTTTTCTTCATGTAATTAACTTCAACAGGAAAATGATGAAAAAATCAATATATTTATCATTAGAAATCTTTGGGGTATCTGAAACAGTATAAATGGTAGCTGTGTACTTAATAATGCAAAGAATGTGTTGACTTCTAGGTAAATGGAAAATAAACAGAGAGAAGCTGGAGTCTAGAATTTGATGAGAATTAATTTTTGAGTACTGTCTTACATATTTCTCTAGATAATATATTGTTTAAAACCATGCTATATCCTTGTCTATAAGTACTACACTAAGATCTTATATAGCCTGGTAAATGCACATCAAATTTACTTATAATATTTCCTAGGACTCCATGATATGTAATTGCTTTGCCATAGACCTTTGGTTCCTCATATTTTGATATTGTATGAGCTATTATTAATCTACGTAGATTTGTTTGCATTTTAATGATTTAAATACATTAATTTGTTAATTATTTATTTTATCAGCCTCCATTTAAAAAATACTTTGGTGCCACAGGTGTGGTCCTAAAAAGCAAAAAAAAAAAAAAACCCAACCAACCAACAAAACAACTGCTTTGGGCAAGAACCTGAGTAGGTGGAAGCTTTGCAAAGATAAGTAAGACATCAGTAGAGAAGATAATCTTTTGAAAAATAATTAAGTCTAGATAAGGATATAAAAGACACATTGAAAGACAGATTTGTGAGGTAATGTCAGGTAAGTGTCACAGAGAAAGTGATTAAACAGACTTTTGGATGATAAATATGTGTTAATTGGGTATAGAGAATGAAGGTGGCCAATCTAGGTAAAGGGAATGGAATGTGAAAAGGCATTGAGACTTCCCTGCATTATGGGTCCTGCATAGCACACGAGAGACGAGCTACTAGATGTATACTGTGGCTGATAGATTGGAGGTATGAAATACATTAATTGAGAAAATTGTAATCATACTTTTATTTTCAATGAATAACTGGAAGTACCGTAATGAAAGCATTGGAGAAGTAAAAACTAGAGGCCAAGAATATTGTGACAAAAAGTGTGGAAACAAGATCTTGAATGGTCTCTGAATGAAAATGATGGTCAAGCAGACAGAGAAGGCAGACTGAAATTCACTGATGTATAGAAAGTAAAAGCAGCAAACCTTAGTTACTGATTAGATATTTGAGTTTTGGCAGATGAAGAGAGAGTCACCTTGGACTTTGGGCACTCACTATCTTAATTTTTATATTCATTCATTCAGCAAATATTTGTTAAGAAATATCTTGGGAAAGAGCTGAATGAGACTTAATTTCCTCACACCTTATAGCGAAGGATTAACACATAAACAATCCAAGGAAGAGGGATGGATGCTTAAAATTATACCAGAATCCATGCATAACTAACTGCTCAATATATTTACATTCAATTCCTAAAAAAGTGTCTTATTTTAAGCCTTTATAAGTCTGTTGTTTCTTGGGAGGATGTTTTTCTTCTTCAGATTTTTTTTTTTCTTGTTGGAATTCATAGTGACAATACACCATTTCCATCCCAGAGGTGTCTTTATTTGCAGAGCTGTTATTTATTCTATCAAATGCCAGGACTGCAATAACAAATTACCACAAACTAGGTGGCTTAAAACAATAGAAATGCATTCTTTTATACTTTGGTAGGCCAGAAGTCTGCAAACAAGGTATGGCAGGAAAGTTCTTTCTGAAAGCTGACCTGGAAGTGCTCTTCCTGCCTTTAAGCCCATAACTTCCTTTTTCTTAGAACATTCACTTTTCATAACTAGGAACTGTAAATTCTTTTTCTGCCCCTTTGATATGCAGATCTTTTTCACAGCTTCCTGTCAGCTTTACAAACCCAGAAATATCTTTCTCAAGGAGTACCTCTTTGAAACTTACTGATTCATAAAGACCAGTGCCCCCTATTTCCAGTTCCTGTGAGACGGTAGAAGACTAATTCTAACTAGGATACCAGTCAGTCATTAGATGAGAAACCCATGATAATCCAGTATGACTTCCTTTTAACTGGATTAATCTACAATGCCCTATTTCCAATTAAGTTTACATTCATAGGTACCAGGGGCTAGGATTTCAATATATATTTGGGGATGGGGGTGGGGGTGGGGTGAGGCACAATTTAACCTACAACATTTATAAAGAGTTTAAATGTGCTCATGAGAAAAATGATCCATACTTGAACCTTCTTTTTAGAATCTGGTGTAGTAATTATAAATGGCTCCTTAAAATCCTTGGTATGAGGGTCTGGTAGCAGCACCTGTTTGAGACAGTTTATGTAGAAATGTAGCAGCTAATGTTGCCAATACTCGGCCTCTGTCCAACAGTGCCAAAAAGAAACTCGGAGGCGGAGTTTTGGGTGAAGGAGAAAAAGACAACTTTTATAACTTTGCCAGGCAAAGGAGGCCACAACAGGTTAATAACTTAAGAGACTGCCACCCACTGGGAATAATTTCAGGGAGTTTTATGGTAAAAAGGAGAAAAACTGGTTTTCAGATAGGAATCAGCATTAAGGCAGACATGAACTCTTCTTTCTTAGGGGGACTCAGTCATCAAACCTGACGTCAAGGGGTTCCCATCATGGCTCTGCAGTAACAAACAGGACTAGTATCCATGAGGATGGGGGTTCGATCCCTGGCCTTCCTCAGTGGGTTAAGGATTAGGCATTGTCGTAAGCTGTGGTGTAAGTCCCAGCTACAGCTTCAATTCAGCCCCTAGCCTGGGAACTTCCATGTGCCATGGGTACAGCCCTAAAAAGACAAAACAAATAAAGAAAACAAAAAAAAAAAGCTGACATCAGGAGACCTAGGCATGATTAGGATGGTGGTCTTCTGGATTATTGCCTAGAATAACAGTACTTGCAAAAAGGGTGTATTGACCAGAGATTAGAACAAACTAGAAAAGTTCCTGAAAAACATCATGTGCTAATAATCTTTAATCCACAGGCGATTGTGCTCAGGGTGCCTAATCTTTAGCTTACAGGTCATTGTGTTTAGGGTACAATTAAGCCAGGGAGAAGGACAAGGAAGAACTGTAAGCTGTTCACTTTTAAAGCATTCATTTTTAAAAGAAGCATAAGGCATATAACTTTTCTCTGGGTGTGTAAAATGCCTACATCATGATGTGTGTCCCTTAAAAGGGAACCAGGATTCTGCCTCAAGTCTGTACTATTGTTGCTTGACTGTTCCTCCCTTGTCTTTGCATCCCCTCCCTTCCCTGATCAAAAACCTGTCCCTAGGAACTCAGGGAAGGCTATGGAGGCTGACTAAGGCCCATTTCCTAAAAATAAGAACTGGGGGACACAGAAAGGCTTTTGTGCCCAGGAGCCCCACAGTGCCCTGCTCAGTTACTCTAATCTTTGATCCCATGTTTTCAGACCAGTTTTTCCCTCTGACTCAGCAGATACTGACTGGGGTAAATTGTTCTCCTCCTGTCTCCCTTCTCTGACTCCTTAACAGGGCAAGGTTCTCGTAGATGTTGGGTCATACAGCTGTGGTCACTATTGTCTGTCCCCAGGAATTTTTGAAGGTTTTCAGGCTCTTGTCCCAGCTGATTTAAGAAAGGTCAAAAAACAGTAGATTGGGCTCCCATAAGCCCTAAACTCAGTAATTTGTCCAGTTCAGAAAATTATAGGCTGCAGTTTCTGATAAGCTCATTCAGCATCCCTTTCCTTCTCTAAAATCTCTTCCCCACTCTTGACACATTTTCATGGTTTCACATTTTCTGGTATCACTACTGAAATAGTGCTAATTAGACTGGCAAGGTTTCTACATTCTTGTTTTCCCTTTGCCCCGTGGAAAGGATACAAAAGTTCCATGTTCTCATTTATCCTAGTTGGAGGGCACTTTTTGGATTGCCCAACATGCCTTCTCTGAAGATGACTATCCATTCGGTTTATTCTCTTATAGCAATTTCTACATTTTCCCTCCTAATCACCCTCTTCTTTCTATTTCACAGCATGGCAGGTCACTGAATGCATAAGATTGTATAGGTCAACCATCCCTTCTGTGGCTGTAGTTTTCCTTGGGCAAATCTACTGAGACAGTACCAAGAACTTCCACATTGTATTTTTACCTTATATACCCAAATTTCTGAACTGCAAAAGTTATGTGTAGTTCTTAATATTTCATCATATAAAATAATTTCCCTGAGTTTAATGATGTGTCTGGGGAGTGGAGGGAGGTAAGGTAAGCTATGAAATATAGAAGAATGAAGACAAGGTAGTTTTGAACTATCTTGATTAAAAAAATGTGATTCCATTGACTGATATAGGGAATGGGAGGAGGGCTGGAAATAAATTAGTGGGCCTGGGTTACAAACATCTGAATAGAGAAGAACCTCCCCCACTGATATTTTCATATCCTTGTTTCCTTAGTGTCCTTCAACTCATCCACACTGTCAACAAAGAGAAGTCCTAACCTTATAAATGTGTAGAAAGGGCTCTCATTACTCAACCCTTCTCTCTTAGCTCTTATTATCCTTGTGCTGTAGAAGGAGGGTCAGCATGACTTGTGAGCCTAATCTGGCCCACCACCTATTTTTGTAAAAACATAAGTCTTATAGGAATATAGCCACACTCACTGATTTGTATATTGTCTATCTCTGTTTTCACTATGCATTGACAGAGCTGAGTGGCTGCAACAAAGACCATAGGATTCGAGGAGCCTAAAATACTTACTTTATGGCCCTTTACATAAAGTTTGCTGAACCCCTGCCCTAGATAAAATAAAGCCAGATTATGTATTTCTACTTTCCTTTATTCATATTGAGCCCATGGAATCCTCCCTCTCTTGCTCTTTCTTAACCCCATCATCTAAGTTTAGTTGACAAAATTCTTCTTATTCTTTAAGATTTAGGAAAGAGAAATATGGGCACTTAGTTTTAATTTTTAGTACTGAGAATTTTTTGAGTTTCCTTATAAAACTTATATGTAAACTTAAATAATTATGATATATGTATTTAGTCATCAATGTAGATTAAATGCTGTAAATGTAAAGAGTTTACTGAAAGGGCTGAAAGGGTAAACATAGAAAATGATTTTATGTTTCTCCCATTAAGATTTTCTACTCAGTTCTATGAGGTTTTGCTCCTAACCTTTTGGTAAGACTCCATCCCACATTAGGAAGATTCTGTAGCTTTGTGGTAATTTTTAAGCATAAGAACATTTATGTTTTTAGATTTTAAAATCCTCATCCTGTCTAAATCAAAATGTCAATCTCATATCCAATTCAAGCCTTCCCTTGTTCCCCTTCCTGAAAATTAATCAGAGGTTAAGGAATGGGAAAGGAAGTTATGGCTTATTCTTTCTGCTTGATCCATTTTCCTTCCCCTTCCCTAATCTTCTGTAGACTCCAAGTTTGGGGAAGGAAGGATGGCAGGATTGGATATTTTTATATTGTTAATGCTGTTTTTACTTTTTTGGCTGGCTCTTGCTGGCCATTGTGCCATACATTATGACAAGCATCAGATTATGTCATGGGGACACATTTGAGCATTGTAGACACCCTCCCATGCTGAACTCTGTAAGGCATCAGCACTCTGTCTTTATGATTGCACACTACCTCCCAGATCCTGTCATCAGCGGTAGACCCTGCTATTTCTTCTAGTACCAGTTTTTCAGGAAAGTTCCTCTCGGATATAATCTTATGTCAGCCAAGGTACATTCTTCTCTGTTTTCTTCATCTTAAGAAACCCAAACATACTGTCAAATGGTGGAAATCACACAGTATCAAAAGATAGACATGCAGCTTGATCAGCTGTTCCTCTACTTACTCTTCAACTAAGTACGTAGAGGAACAGTACTGTAGTACTCCAGGCTACTCCCTATTTTCATTTTTTTTCCAGGAAGAATGCATCAGATAGTTCATATATATTTCCAAACTCTAGGGGGCATATTTCAACTTACCCTGAAAATTATTTCTTAGGTATTTGAGACACGACTTCTGCTTTACAGAGAGAAAGGTGAAGAAATCATAGAGGAATGATCACCAATCCTACCTAATTGCTTTATTTATACATGACCTGTCTCATTCTTTGTTTTTTCTCCTTGTCTTTTTATTTCTAAAACCCATTCTTTAATTAGCACTGGTCTACATTTGCAAAGACTATGGACTGTCCATTAACTTCTCTCTTTACCATAAATTTCATCCTTCCGATTTGCTCCCTTTCAAAATCTTTTAACAAGTTTGAATTATTCATATTTTTAAAATAAAGCAAAACAAAAGAGTCTCCCTGGAATAATTCCACCACACCTCTAGACACGCTTTTATCCACTTGCTTCAAGAAACAAAATTCTTGACAAAATACGCTACTCTTACTTTCTCCATTTTTCACCTCACATTCACTGCAAACTTTCACTTAAAGTGCTAAAATCGCTTTATGTAATGGAACTGGATGTTAAATTTGAAGTATCTCAAAATACCAAGATATAATGCATATGATAACCTGAAGTGAGATACTAACCACGTATTAACATTTGAAAAATCAAGTGTTAGAGAAGGGCTTAGATGACTCTTAAAAGCTCTCAAACACACAGATATTATGAAAGGGACTTGAGTTAAAGATTAAAGAGGATTTAAAGAGAAATATTTATTTAGAGAGAGTTGAGAGTTACCACATGGACATGATTTCTACTCCGTTCCCCCTCCCAAAAGAGAAAAGTAAATGCCTTACTACCTTATCTCAAAAAACAAACAAACAAACAAACAAACAAAAAAAAAACGCTGCTAGAGAGTTTAATATCTGAAATGTAGGAGTTTGGAGCACAGAAATGTTTCTTGCAGGGCCAAGCAAGGAGAATGGATGGCTTGTGATCAAAAAGCCTGAAATCAGAGTTCCTGTCATGGCACAGCAGAAACAAATCCAACTGGGAACCATGAGATTACAGGTTTGATCCCTGGCCTTGCTCAATGGGTTGGAGATCTGGCATTGCCGTGAGCTGTGTTGTAGGTCGCAGATGTGGCTCAGATCCCATGTTTCTGTGGCTGTGGTGTAGGCCGGCAACTGTAGCTCTGATTCAACCTCTAGCCTGGGAACCTCCATATGCTGCAGGTGTGGCCCTAAAAAGCAAAAAAAAAAAAAAAAAAAAGGAAAAAAAGAACCAAAACCCTGAAATCTCTTATGGTTTTCAGGGAGAAGTTTTTATAGGCAAAATTTGGGGTAAGGGATGCAGGGTGTGTGACTTTCTTCTGATTGGTTGGTGGTGAGAGAATAGGACCCTGTTCTAGGAATCTTGTGCTCAGCCTGATAACTTAGTCCTTGCAGAAGAACGCAAAGATACTGTTATATTCATTCCTCAAGGAGAAACCAGGATCCTGCTTCGGTTGCTACCCAATTCTTTCTTCCTTCCTTCCCCTTTCTCCCTTTTTCTTTCTTTCTTTCTTTCTTTCTTTCTTTCTTTCTTTCTTTCTTTCTTTCTTTCTTTCTTTCTTTTCTTTCTTTCTTTCTTTCTCTTTTTCTTTCTTTCTTTCTTTCTTTCTTTCTTTCCTTTTCTTTCTTTCCCTTCCCTTCCCTTCCCTTCTCTTCCCTTCCTCTCTCCCTCTCTCTCTCTTTCTTTCCTTCCTTCCTTCTTTCTTTCTGTCTTTCTTTTCTTTCCTTTCTAGTTTTAATGGAGTGTAGTTAATTTGCAAGGCTGATATTTTCTGCTGTACCACTGCTCCTCCTTTGTTTCTGCATTCCCTTACTTCCCTGATTAGCCATTGATCAAATCTGCCCTTTGATAATCAGAGAAAGTTTAGGAAACTGAAGCTTTTTTCCTACAAACATGAACTAGGGGTCATAGAAAGGATTTGTACCCAGGAGGGCCGCACAGGATCCTGCTTGATTTCACATAGTGATGGGAATGAGTTTGACTTCCACCTAGTAAATCTACAAGGACAGAGAATGGCTTTTAGCTGATAGACCACTCCAACAATTTCCACACTCTTAAAGATTGCTAGGGAAAAGGGTACATGTGTTTAATGAATCAGTGATAAAATACACATGAGTGATGTAAGGAAGCAGAATTTGCCACACCAGTATATCTCTGGCAAAAAAAAAAAAAAAAATTTTCAGCTGGTAATTTTATAAGGAATAGCAGACATGAGGAGAAAAAAAAATCTGAAAACCAAGTAGGAGTTAACTTTTGTTAAAAAGACAAAACATATATAATAAGGGAAATTCCCATTTGTAAATATATCTCCCTTCTCTACCAGGAAGAGAATGATCAGACCACTAGAAACTTGTATCACTAGAGAAGACAATGACTTAATTTTGAAACCTTGTTTGTTGTTCTTTGCCTGTTAATCTCCCGTAGCTGGCTCTCCCCATCCTCAGCTACCTCTTTTGGGTTTAGCTGAGGATGGTATTTAAGGTGAGGGCTTCAGCCATTTTGGCAAGTTACTTAGTTTTTCTGGGTCTCTTTTGTGCACATATATTTTTAAAGTTTTGTTTAATTTTTCTCATATTAATCTGTTTTATGTCAGTTTAATTTTTAGAGCAGCCAGAAAAATCTAGAGGAAAATTTCTTTGTCCCCAACAGCAACAAGAAATCAAAGGAGAGGAGAGAGAAAGACTTAGAAGCTATCCAATAAAAACAACAGAAAAGAAAACTGCTGTCAGTAAAATGAGCTAAATATATTAAAAGATATTACTGAAATTTTAGGTGAACTGGGATATCATAAGACTGGATGAGCCAGAATGAGTTGACTTGAGGACATTTATTTGGACATGGGCTCTAATATTGTCAACTGAAAAAAAAAGACACAATGTGAGAGTTATGAGTTAAGCTTTATTTTTGGAAAAATGAGGACTATAGCTTAGGAGTCAGCATTTTAGATAGGCCTGAGAAACTGCTCCAGGAAAGTATAGGGAAGGTCAATGTTATCTATGATTTTAGTGAAGAGGGGTATGTACAGTCAAGCACACATTTGTAGGGGCTTTCTGCTAGTCTTGAGAAGCAGATGTCACTGTTAATGATTTTAGTGCTTTTCTTGATATGAGGAGACGCAAGAATTGGGCTCACAAAATCTTCCCCTGAGATTGTTTAACTATCTGAAGACCTATTCTGCTAGTTTTCCCAGAGCACAGAATTCCTCACTTCTGATCTCCACCTTGAACTCCTTTCAGGGGGTATTGAAGGCCAGCAGCTGCAGAAGCTCATGATTTAATCCTTATAGAAGTAGATAGCTAATGCCAGTTTTTAGTTGGCAATATCCTGGCAAGTACCCTGAAGAACAGAAAATTTGCAGCTGGTTAGCTCATAGAAAATAGAGAAAGTAGAGGCTAATACTAAGCAAAGTTAAGATCCATGTGTTCCACGGTCAGATAGTAGAGGAAAGGGTAAGATGGTTTAAGAATATGGGCCAGTTGAAATATTTATATTACATGAAACTACCAGAGTTACCATGGGATTATGTTCTACAAGAAGACCCAGAGGATATGACCTTCACCCAAGGCCACCAAGAATGTGTTGGTGAGAGGGTTAGTAACATCACTAAGTTCAGTGATTGCTCTCATATTCAGGCTAAGGATGTTAGTATGACAAGCAGTCTCAGAACTAGAAATTAACTTATTAAATGACACTGGGAATATTGGGCCCTGAAAGGAATAGATTTCAAGTGGCAATGCTTAACCACACTTGCACTATCATAGGGCAGCCAAGATATCTTGTCCCATATCCTGTTATAGAGAGGGTTACTAGAACATGGTATCTCTAGGGACAAATAAGAGTGCAGTTACCAAGGATTCTGTTTAACATCTACAATCAGAAAAAGTCAAGAATGTAAAAGCAATAGGTTGAGGACAATTGCTCCAGTATAAAGTCACAACTCCCTCTTCAGTCTTCTTACCTGACCCAATGTTAAGGTCCATATACCCTGACAAAAGAGATGCCTCAATTGACAAGATAAAGGACCCTGTAGCCCCAGAGCAAGGACAGACTAAGAGACTCCCTCAGTAGAATCTGTGGCAATTTACTTTGTTGATTGAGCACTGGGGAAGGAAGAGGGAAAGAGGAAGTTTCCAACATTTAAAGGACAATTAGACCCAGGGTCTTATTTGATATTGATGCATGAAGCTACAGAATATCATCATAGCCTCCTATTAGACTGGGGATATATGGTGGCCAGGTAATAAATAGATTTCTAGCTAAAGTTCAACTTAGACTGAGTCCACAGTGACAACAGATCCACTAATTGGTCACTTTGCCAGAACCTGAGTATATAATTTGAATGACATACTTGATTATTGAGTAACCCCCATGCAGAATGCTTGGCTTGAAGGCAGAAATTATCAAAATCTGGAAAACCAAGTGCAAACCTCTCAATCTGCATTTGGATCTCTTTTTAAGAGAGAACCTAATGTGAAGATGGCATTAGCTGACAGCATTCATCTGCCAGGATTTGCCCCAGGGCACCCACCTTGGTGACTCTCCCCAACTTGCTGTTGGCTAATGACTGAGCATAGGAAGGGTAGCTGGAAGGTTCTTACCCAGTGTGAACTTCTCTAACGATCCCTGCTCTGGGACTCCTTCAGCTTAGATAAGACTTTATTAGAACTGTATACAATCCCTAATTCTTCCTACAAATACTCCTTTTTTCCAATTGTCAGTTCTTCATCAAAGTCTGAGTCTCTTCCTGACTAGTGTAAATTTTACAGGCATTTTCTCCAATAAATCTCTTGCATGTCTAATTCTGTCTTGTCATCTGTGTAGCCCCACAGCTTCTGAGAAGACTTAAACTGAAACAAAATCTGTGACTAGACCTAGAAGGCACTTAATGGTTTGGATTTTTCCTTCATAACACTGGCCAGGCCAAGCGCAGTTTTTCCCTTTTGATCTCTAGGAATACAGTTATTTATTTATTTATTTATTTTATGAAGCTGTATGATACAGCATTTTATGAACATTGCATATTTTCTTTTCTGCCTGGGATTCCTCTCCTTTTGACCTCCTCAGCTTTATTTAGGTACTGTGACTCTCACCATGGGCTAGATAATTTTCAGGGCCCAGTGTAAAATAAAAATATCTCTCTGTGAAAACATAATAAGAATTTCAAGACAGCTACAGGAGAGAATTAAGCGAGGCGTGTGCCCTGCTGACTTCAGTATAATGTATAACTTCTCAAGTCACATATCCGTGAAGCTGGCCCTGTGTACTAATTTTTATGACTGAGCTGTAATATTGTTTCATCATAAGGGATCCTATGTATATAAGGAGTCCACAGACTCACATTGATGACCTTTATAATGGATTGATAATGAAGACTCATACTTTATCTTGGTAAATTATTTTACATTTATCAAAGTAACCAAATCAAAGAACCACTCATATTAAAAATTTTAATGAACTTCTTTGTGTTGCAAAAACCACATTTTACAAATGTATGCAAAATTCATTTTTTTAATAGACTCTAATACTGTCTTCTACTCAGACTTTTATTTTCAAGTATTGCCTCCTAGCTGATTGCCCATTCACTATTTCTTCCAATTGTGCTACTTCTGTCTGGCTTTAAGAACATACACCCCTGTCTTCTCAAAGTGCCCTTTTATTCTAAGGAGGTGAACTGTACTAATTTAAATAGTAATCTTAACTGCCTTGCAATATACTCTTGATGAATATCTGCTGAAGTTGATTGTGTCCTTCACATTTGCTTTATCATTCTACCAATCCCAAAGGCTCTTATTGTTAATAAAATGCAAAGTAACTAGTGGAATTGTTTGGATGTTACTTTATGTTTCCTGACAAATAAGAAAATAAAATTGTCCTTGGGTTTTTATGTGTATTCATACATATTTTAAGATTGTAGAAATCATAAACATCAGAATCCCAAATGTTAATTATAATTAGCAGATAATTCAACATGCTTTTCCCCCCCATTTGAAGGGTATTACTATATTTTGAAATATTTTATTTCATTTATTTTATTTTATTTTTTCAGGGATGCACCCTTGGTGTATGGAAGTTCCCAGGCTAGGGGTAGGGCTTGAATCTGAGCTACAGCTGCTGGCCTGCATCACAGCCACAGCAATACAGGATCTAAACCACGTCCGCAAACTACACCACAGCTCACAGCAGTGCTGGATCCTTAACCCACTGGGCGGGTCCTGGGATTGAACCTGCATCCTGATGGATGCTAGTCGGGTTTCTTACTGCTGAGCCATGAGGGGAACTCCTATATTTTGAAATATTTAAAGAGCATTTTAAGTTATAAAAATGGCATGGTGATAAATATGGGCTCTACAGAGGAGTACAAAAAGGCAGCATAAATAAATCAATTGAAATCATATCCTGTAGACCTTATTACAGCTAATCATTCTTAAACTTATTTTCCTAGGCATATATGTGAGTGAGTAATCTAATTCAAAGATGCACTTCTCTGAAATTAAGATGTACAAAAGATTGGATAAGTTCAGTTAAATCCCCTCTTTCTTTACTCTCTGAAAATTCATCTTCTCATGATTTCTGGGAATTCCCTATCACCTACTGTTCGAAGCTTCTCTTTTCACTAATTTCTGATTTTATTTATTTGGACCTTCTTTTTTTTCTCTTTTTTTGGATTTGGCTAAACGTTTATCAATTTTGTTTGTGTTTTCAAAGAAGCAGATCTTAATTTTATTGACATTTTTCTGGGGGTTTTTTGGTCTCTATTTCATTTATATCTTCCCTAATTCTTATTATTTCTTTCCTTTTACTAAATCTGGGATTGGTTTGCTCTTTTCTAGTTCATTTGAGGTTAAGTTGTTTGAGATTTTTTTCTTATTTTCTGAGGTAGATTTGTGTTTCTATAAATTTCCCTCCTTGAAGTGTTTTAGCTGTTTTTCATAGGTTTTGGATCCTTGTGTTATTATTAATGTCTCTGGGTGTTCTGTGCTTTTTAAATTCCTTCTTTGATTTTTTTCATTGATCCATTGGTTGTGTAATAGTGTTGTTTTGCTTCCAAGAAGTTTTGTATTTTGCAATTTTTCCATGTAACTTACTTCTAGTCTCATACTGTTGTTGTTGAAAGGATGCTTGATATTCGTACAAATGTTAAATTTACCGAGACTTATTTTGTGTCGCTTGTGATCCCTCCTGGAAAATGTTCCATGTGCATTTGAAAAGTATGTATTCTTCTGTTTTTTTATGGAACATTCTCTATATACCTATGTTCATCTGATCTAATGTGTCATTCAAGGCCAATGCTTTATTTTTATGTTCTCTCTGGATGATCTGTTATTAGTGGGGTGTTAAAGTCCCCTACTATCATTGTGTTACTGTCAGTTTCTCCTTTTATGTCTATTAATATTTACTCTATGTATTTAAGTGCTCCTACATTGGGTGCATAAATATTTACAATCATTACGTCTTCTTCTTGGATTGATTCCTTAATATGGTTCTTTGCCTCTTGTTATAGTCTTTGTCTTAAAGTCTGTATTGGCTGATGTAAGTATTGCTAGTATGGCTTTCTTTTAATTTGCGTGGGATAACTTTTACCATCCTCTTACTTTCAGTATATGTTCATCTTTAAATCTGAAGTGAGTCTCTTACAGGCAGCATACATGTGGATCTTGTTTTATTTTTTTTTAATCCATTAAGCTTCTCAGTGTCTTTTTATTGGAGTATTTAATCCATACACATTTGAAGTAATAATTATACATATATATGTATTGTCATGTTTAAAATTACTTTAGGGTTGTGTTTGTAGCTCTTTTTTATTCTTTTTTCTTTGCTCTCTTCCTATGTAATTGGAGAACTATCTTTAGTGTTATGCTTAGATTACTTTATTTATTGTGTGTACTTATCTATTATATATAATATAAATTTGTGATTTGTAGTTTCCATGAGGTATATATATGTATATGTATATGTGTATATATACACACACACATATATATATATATATACACACATATATATGTTTATATATGTAAGTTGCTGGTTGCCTATATTTGAACACATTTTAACAACCCTACTTTTCACTCTACCTGCCCACATTTACTGTATTTTGTGTTTCTAGCCATAGTCTTCCCCCCGCCCCCATGTAGAGAAATCTCCCTTCTGCCCTACAGAATTTCTGCTGAATTGTCAGCTGATAGCCTTTTGGGAGTTCCCTTATGATAACTTGCTGCTTTCCTCTTGCTGCTTTTAGTATTTTCTCCTTATCTTCAATTTTTTTGCTATTTTAATTACAATATGTTATTGTATGATCCCCTAAGGGTTAAACTTGAAACTCTGCGCTTTCTGGACCTAGATGTCTGTTTCCTTTTCCAGGTTAGAGAAGTTTTCAGATTAGTTGTCTTCAGATTAGTTCTCTGCCCTTTGCTCTATCTCTTCTCTTTTTGGGAACTTTGTAATGCAAATATTAGTATGTTTGACAATGTCCCAGAGGTCCCTTAAACTGTACTCATTTATTTTTTTTCTTTTTTCTGTTCAGCTTGAGTGATTTTCACCACTCTCTTTTAGTTCCCTGATCCACTCCCCTGTATCATCTAATCTACTATTGAGTCCTTCTCATGTGGTTTTATTTCAGTTATTGTGTTCTTCTGCTTGTTTATATTTTTTATCTCTTTATTAAATTTCTCACCGTGTTTGTCCATTATTCTCCTGGGTTTTTGAGCATCTTTCTGATCATTACCTGAATCATTAACTGGGTAGATTGCTTATCTCTACTTAGTATTTTTTTTTTTTTAGGGTTTTATCTTGTTTCATTTGAAACATATTCCTCTCATCTCTTTTTGCCTAATTCACTTTTTTTTTCTACATGTATTTGGTAGGTTGGTTATTTGTCCTGATCTTGAAGAAGCTGTCTTATGTAGGAGATGTCCTTTGAATCCCAGGAATAGACAGCCCTCTGGTCATGAGGGCTATATTCTCTAGGGTTCCCCTCTGTGTGCTATCTGAGCCCTTCTATTGTGGTTACTGTGGGTGGTCAGGTAGACAGTCTGAGACTTCACATTCTTGGTCTTGTTGGTTGCCAGGCAATGCCTTGTGTGGAGGCTGCTGGCTGCTGGTGAGTGTGGCTGGGCCCCAGATTGGCTAGCTGTGGGACTAGGGTCCTGGATCTACTGTTAGCCTGTTGGTGGGCAGGATGGTTTCCTGATATGGCTGGCCATGAAGTTGGTGTCTAGAAACTGGTGGATAGGGCCAGTCTCAGGTCTAATAAGCCACAGGGACTGGCACATACCAGCACCAATATCCTTGGGGTAGAAAAAGCTCTTAAAAATGACTGCCACCAGCATCTATATCCCCAGGGTTAGTTCCAGTTGCCTTCTGACTCTTTAGAAATCTCTCCAGTGTCAGCAGGTGAATGTGACCTAGGCTCCTTGCAAATTACTGCCAATGTCTTGGAGCATGTGAGATTTTGTGTGCATCCATTTAAAAGTGGGATTTCTATTTCTTACAGTCTTCTGGTTCTCCTGAAAGTAAGCCTCATTAGCCTTCAAAACCAAATGTTCTGGGAGTTCCTCTTTCTGGTGCAGGATCCCTGGGCTGGGAAGTCTTATGTGTGCTTTGTAAATATTGTAATTTTGCTGTGCCCATATAAGAAGGTGAGCTCAGGGTCTTTCTTTTCTGCCATATTGGCTACCTCCTAATTGTCTGTAGTTTTTAAAGAGAGTTCATGTAATATATTTTTAGATAATATTTTATTTCTATACAAAATATCCCTCTTTTCTCTGTTTCTTTCCAGATTTCCTTTATGCTGGGTGCAGTATGGGGGCTAAGGGCATCAGCAATTTCAAATATGTGACTCATGATATAAATGAAGTGTGCTTTTCCTATGTCTATAACCAGAATAACATTTTTCTTTATAAAATAAGACAATTCCTTTCTATTTTTCCTGACACAGCAAGAGCATCATTTGTCAGAACTCTGAAACTCCCAACTGGAAATAGACTTTGCTAGAGTAAAAGCAGATGTAGGGATTGGGAACTCTGCCAAAGTAGAGATACTAGTAAGATTACAAAATATTTTTCTATGAGTTTGACAGTGCTAAAGAATTTTAAGCTGTCATCAGCAGTTTGGATCCTGGGAAGCAGTCTGATAAGGAGAGACTGTATAATGCTAAGTAGAATTACAGTAATTTTTAGCTACCTATTAGTCTCGGGTATAGCATAATAGATTTGCCATAAAACTGATACTTCTGGTATCAAATTGAGTTAAAGAAAAGTCCTAGTATGTTCAGGGGTCAAGTACCCAATCAAATTATGACCCCAACCCAAACCATTATATCTTGTTCAAAAAAGCTAACTTTTGGGCTGAGAAAATTTGCTAGCATGTTGCATAATTCCTCATGTTCTTTGTCCAGTCAAGTTGATTAAACTTTAACGCCTTTGATGTCTTTCATTCTTCATGTTCATCACCTCTTTCTTGTACTTAAGTCCTTTGCTATGTAGCTTAGAGTCAATGTTTACTAGTTTTACTACATTCTTGATGGTATTTTACATTTTCTTGCCCTTATGTCTTTGCCTTTGTTTTCTACTTGTGATGAAGGTGCTTAACAAGAAACAACTGTTTTCTCTGCGCCTACATCTACATGTTGAATTGAAGGAATTTATGTATTTACCCAGATAATACTCTGGCTCTACCTGTTTATACCTGTCTCTATCCTCAATGATTTTTTTTGTTTCTACTGTAAAATAATCTAAATTTTTTTAGTGAGTACTTTTTCACTAGCGACTTTTAACTTTTTCTACCCAATCTGCTAACATCTTATCTTTCCTCTTAAACTCATCAGAAGATTTTACCTACTTAGTGGAATAAGTGACCTCAGTAAACATATCTTCAAGTTACACACCCTCCATTCTTTCTTCCTAACCTTTTGTCATGATGAACAGATTTTTTTCCTCAAGTACAAGGCCAACAGTTCCACCTGTGCCCTAGATTTTACCCAGGTTCTTGTCTCTTGAACATTTTATTTTCATGTATAAGCTACATTTTCTTGTGTATTGTTTTCTTACAGTCATTGTTTTAACAGTCATAAGTATTTTCTGGAGTTCCCATCGTGGCGCAGCAGAAACAAATCCAAATAGGAACCATGAGGTTGCAGGTTCGATCGATCCCTGGTCTTGCTCAGTGGGTTAAGAATCTGACCTTGCTGTGAGCTGTGGTGTAGTTCGCAGACGCGGCTCGGTCTGGCATTGCTGTGACTCTGGTGTAGGCTGGCAGCAATGACTCCGTTAGTCTGGGAACCTCCATATGCCGCAGGTGCAACCCTAAAAAAGACAAAAAGGCAACAGTCATGAGTATTTTCCAACACAAAATGTCCTCCTTCTACCTGACACCACTTCCTATCTCTCTCTTCTTCTTTATGACTAAGTTACCTAAAATGTGGTTTTCATCTTTTTATCTCACATTGACATACTTCCTGAAATCTGTGTTCTGCTCCTATTCACTCACCACAGTGGCCTCTTTGAGACTAAAATAATTTTTATACTTATCTCCTTTTCAGTTTCTACATCTTTCGACACTACTGACCTGCTGACTACTCTTCTTTCTTCAAATTCTCTCTTATTTGATTTCCAAACATTTTTTCAGTTTCTTTTGTGGGCTTCTTGTTCATTTCCCTTCCCACCCCACCCCCATGTGCCTGTGTTCTCATGAATATTATCTGCTGATCTCCTTTTTCTTCACCCATTTTCTTGGGCATAGGATACCAATTCCAAAGGCTTTCATTACTAGCACTATATTAGTGATGTAGTGGTTCAAATATTTGTATTTCTACTCTGATTTTTCTCTCTCAAGATCCTGTCTTATATATACAGCTGCTTATTGTTATTTCTTTAAATACAATATGACTCAAACACTCATACTCTCCTAGTCAAATACTGCTTCCCTTTTTCTGGATCTTAGTAAATGTCTCAACCACCAGTACAGCTACCTAAGCTAAATCTTGGCTAAACTAATGGCCTCCTATAGCCAGTTTGTCAATCTCTAAGTCATATTTGAAGTATCTCCAGAGTATAATCACTTCTTTTAAAATCATTCTTAATTTTTTACGTCTTTACTGAAATTTTACCCTACTCTAGTAGTACAACTTCTTTTGAAATCAGCAAGAGAAAGCATCCCATCTCCTATTCTAAAAGAAGCAGATTAGAATTTATCTTATTTATTATTACCATTTGTCTATCATTTTTGCCACCATCATTTATAAAACTTACCTTTTAAAAATTCACTCAAACTGTCAGTTTTCTTCCCTTATTTTTGAAGATGCAGAAACATTTATCTAGGCTTCAAAGAGATGAAAAACTGCTTCCCAGTCTTTCGTCTTCTACCTCTATAATGATGACACCTAGGTTTCTAAGTTCCTTGACTTCCTATATTTGAACTGCCTCTTCTTTCACTGTATCTTATGTCCCTACAGATTTCTTTTATAACATTTCATTACAAAAGTCTTATCTTTTACCAAGAGCTAAATCAGATTTCTGAATATCTCTCCTCTTTAATCAAAGTCTTCTGTTCCTAAATCTACTATTCTTTTCTTGATCTTCATCTGTTTTGTGACATATGGATCCTTAACTAACCTATAATCTCTCAGTCCACATATTTTGCCTGCTTGGTTACCAAGTCTTAATGTGATTGTCAATGATCAATTATGTAAAAGACATGTTTTGAAGTTTTTCTGCCTTCATTTTATTTTCAGTGTGATAGGGAGTGTGTCCATTTATTCAATAAGCATATAATGAATGTCCATTTCTTCTTAGTCACTATTCTAGGAACACATACTATAACAATGAACCAAAGACTGACAACTCTCCTATAGATCTAATTCTAGTCAGATAAAATAAAGAATAGGAAAATAATGAACGTGTATATTGGTAAGATGAGCTGCAGAGAGAAAGAAAGCAGGATAATGTGATGAGACAAAATGTGCCTATATTTAAAAATAGTGGGTGGTCCAGTAAGGGCGTTCTGATACAGGGATATTTGGGCATAGAATTAAAGAACATTAAGGAGTAAGCTATGCAGCTTATCTGAGGAAATATTCTTCTAGATACAAGAACAGCATATACAAAGGCCCTGAGGAAGAAATATGTTTAACTTTTTTGAGGACAAGCAAAGAGGTCCATATGATGGAAGCAGAGTGGGCAAAGGGAAAAATGATAGAAAATTAATTCATGGAGGTAACATATCTTCTTTGAGGTTGTATGTTTCTTCTCTGCCATATCCAAACTGGCTTCATCCCATAGTTAATTCTTTTTTTTCATACTTTTGCTTTTTTATCGCATTTCTCTTTGGATCCACTCTATGCTATTATGCTTCAATAATAGCCATTAATTTTAAACATATTAATCATCTATCATGATCTCCAAAACTAATGTGCTAACTTTATGTGCCTCCCACTGAAGCATATATATAGTCTTTATATTTTACAGAAAAATCTAAAATATACTCAGAGATTTCCCTTTAAAATATTTATCCTATGTGCACCCATTTTTCTTCATTACATCTGTTCTGAAGGAAGAAAAGGAAATAGGAAAAAAAAGAAAAGGAGGAAGAAAAGGGGGAATACTGACATTTGAATTTGGCCTTTTCCTACTGCGGGATCTAGTATTACCTTGAATCATTGTATAGTCTTATGTAATTGAAACTTCCTAGTTTATTCTATTAGGAAGAATAGATATTGTGGGCTGATACTCAATATTATTCTTTTCTGTATCCTCATCTCATAGTATAATGCTTAAAACATATTCATATATAGTGGTAATACTTTTGCTTGGTGAACCCTTCCAGTAATGAAGTAATTGACAGTTTCCATAGGCAGTCCCTTATATTTTTTAATATCTTTTTGTTAGAAAATGTTTCTCATATTAAGTGATTGTATAAAAGTAATAAATATATGTTGTTGAATTACAGACACCAACATTTAGAATCATTCATTAAAAAAGTAAATGTACAATAAGTACATTATTACATTTATATTTAATTTTACTTTATTTACATATTATTTATATTTTAATAGATAATAATACATTACTTTGTCATTTCTTTGAAACATTAGGCCTTTAGATACCTTTTAAGGTAATCGTTTAGAATACAACAAAATAAAAGCAGACATATTTACTCATGCAGAAATGTTTTGATATTCTGGAAGAGGCTTTCTCAGAGTGAAAGTACTTTTTAAAAAGGAGATAGAGTTTTTGTTTGTTTGTTTTTCAAACATGAATCCCAAGACTGTAAACCCTGACTTTTGAGTTATATAACTGATTGCATTTATTTAATAGCCTGTTAAAATTTAGAGATATCTTTTTTGATTGTTTTTCTTCCAAACTATTTACAAATCAGTTATTTCATTACTTACTATATTGATCCACTAAAATAAGTGGTCTTTGCTTCAATCTTGCAAATCAAAATCCCGTTCACAAGTCCTAGGAACTCGTGATTAGCACAAAGACTTACTCAAAAGTAATAAAAATATTATTCAAAAAATGTATTCAAAATATCCTCAAGCTACAAAATTATTGTGCAGTAATTTCAAACAATGTGTGAGAGAATATTTCCAGGACAAGATATATACAAGCTGTTCCTTGGCACTGTGAAAAATTTGATTTATGACACTTCATTGGAACAATCAAAATCAGTATATTTCCTGATATCATTGTCCAAAAATTTCACTGCAGGGGCCTAGTGTTTTAATTATACTAATTAATTTAATTTGCCTTAATCATAATGACAATGTTTAATAATGATTGTATGAATAATATAGTATTGTTTTCCAATAATCATCTAATAAAGAATAAAAATATTCAGTCAGATGATGATATTTTTCAAGGGCCTTGAAAAACATTAAGAAAATTTTTATTTTTCTCTTTATGAATACTATCATTGAGTAAAAATTTCATGGTGAAAGTATTCTGTATGATCCTTTAATGGTGGATTCATGGCTTAATGAGATTATTCAAAACTTTTTACAATACAGTCTCTTCACAAAGAATGAACCTTAATGTATATACATTAAAAAAAAATTCTTTGGATGTTGGAGTATCCCAGGAATGAGTGCAGACTATTATGAGCTAATCTTATGGTATCGTAAATGTATAATGGAAGTTCCCATGTAGCACAGAGGGTTAAAGATCTGGCATTGCTGCAGCTGTGGTGCAAGTTGTAAGTGCAGCACAGTTTCGATCATTGGCCCAGGAACTTCCACATGCTGCTATTGCAGAAAAATAAATTCAATAGAAATGTATAAAAAAATTTCCTGAAGGGGAAGGAGTAAAAATGCTAACCCATGTAACTTTGGAAATAACTAAAGTAAAGAGGAATTATATTTAAATACTGTTTCTATTTGATAAAGTTGTTTTTGATGAGGGTATGGGTATGGGTAGCGATCCTGATACTATTATACAAATATGTCTGAACTGAAAAATTACATATATGGATGGCAGATTCATCCCATCTGGCTCCCATCTGGGATCTACATTTCTTACTGTTAGAAAGAAGACAGAGAGTTCAATGTGATAATGGATTAGAGTTGGAGATATCAATAAAAACTTATATTTCATTTAATATAAAGATAATTACATATAAATATCTATAGATATGTGTATACAAGTGGATAAGTACACACACCTATATTTCTTTAGTCTATCAGCTGAGATAGTGTAAAAGAAATGACATCCCAGTATCAATGAGCATATCTATTACCCAGATCTTGGTTTCTAGTACGATTCTCCATTAAAATAAATCAGAAGTCCTTATAGAAATAGTTAATTATAAGACTAGGGCAAGAAATAAACATTTAAACAGGAAGCATCTTCTTATGCCAGAAAGTGAGAAAGTATTAAAAAAAAATCAACCACATAAGCTCCAAAAAATTCATTGATGGCATATGTTAAAGGAACATTGGAGCCGAATGAAAGCACTACCAAAGGTCAAAGATAAAACAATTAGGAACAAAACAAATAAATAGTATTGTTTTAAACCCAAAGGTACAGTAAATATCATAGCCCATACTGATATAAATAAATGACTAAATAAATAAATACATGTAGAAGAAGTAAAAAATCGTTTGTGTGGAATTTCAAGTAAATATGGATACTCCATCCTAAATGAGAGCAAATATAACTTCTTCTCCTTAAGTGCAGGCTGTACAGAGCAATTTCCTTGCAACAAAGGGGGTTTCTGACTTATGAAAGTTTCCCCTTGGTGGATAATGTCTTGCTTCATATGTGTAATAGTGCCATTTATATCTCTTCCACTTTAGCCAGGTGATCCTTAAAAGATATAAAGAATGTTGATGCATGTACTTTTGATATGTTGTGATGAAAATGACATTTTATTTTTGTTATCTTCCTCTCAAAAACCTCCCTCTAATCATGAAAAAAAATCAAACAAATTCCAATAGACAGGCATATTATACAATTTATCTGACCATTGCCTCCACACCATCAAGGTCACCAAAAGTAAGGATAGTTTTGAGAAAATGTCACAGCCAGGAGGAGCTTAAGAAGACATGGGAACTGAATGTATCATAGTTTGAATAGAATCCTGGAACAGAATAAAGAACTTAGCTAAAAAATGAGGAAATTAGATTAAACCATAGACTTTAGTTAATACTATGGTATAAAAATTAGCTCTTTAATTCCAATAAATGTATCATACAAATGGGGAAAACTGTGTGGTTGTGGGTGTAATAAGGGGGACCCCTCTACTAGATCATTTTTTCTGTGGTGTTGTAAAAGATAAAATATATTAATAAAAATAAGTTGGATAATATTAAGAACATCCAACCTTAATAATCTTACATTGTTTTTCAGTGTCCTGAGAGAGTTTATACAAAAACTTAAGATTTCTAACTTATGAAAGTTTTCTTGTGGTGGATAATGTGTCGCTTCATCTGTGTAAAAGATACAAATGACACTTATGTTACACATTTAGGCAGACTGCTGCTCTACAAATTTGGGAACTTTGCTATTGGAAATCACTATGGGAAGATATATACATATATTATTTGTTATTGAAATAATTTCATAATAAGAGCTAGTTCCAAAACATTTGTGTAATAACAATGGAAAAACCTTTTCGGTCTGAGATAAGAATTGTATGTGATGTATAATGGTGCTTTTAACTGTTATACTGAATGGTAAGCTCCCCACATCCATGCTAGTTTAATACCATTCCAAACACTACTAATGCTATAAGTGGATCCAAGTAAAACAATATCAAAGTAATTCAGCTAGAGATCAGATTATCTACATTTTAGGAAATTATATTGTATTTGTGTCATATCATTAGCATATATAATCATTAATATGTTGAATAAGAATTTCTGAAAATAACTTTGCCCTGCTTATTTGGAAGAAACTAGCAAAGAATTAGGCTGCTTTTTAATTAGATTATATTTAGGCTTGAAGCATATACATATATATATATATGAATTTAATTTTGAAGATTGAAAGTACATATTAAAAACACTTTCTTTCTTTCATAGGCACTTTGCCTTTCTTCTCTCTCATGCTAATGACACTTTTGTCACACAGGCCATGTACAATGGGAGGCTGCATGGATTTTGAATTCTAGGAGAGCAGTTTAAGTCCTGGCTCATACTGTTTAATTCTATGACTTTATGTAAACAACCTACACTTCTCTGTGTCTCAGTTTGCAGACTGATAAATTGGTACTGATAGCGTTATCTACCTGGTCATATGCTGTATGTTTCCATAAAATATTGCATAAAGTTTAGGACAATGATTGAATCATGTGTTAAACAAGAGAGGTGTTTGTTTATTTTTCCCTGAGAAACTGAGTAGATGCAATTGAGAATAAACATGGATATCATTGTTTGGAAAGATTAAGGAAGGAGTCATAGCGTCTCAAGATCTTAATAAACCTTGTGATGTCTGGCCTCTACTTATCCTTCTCTACAGTCCTCCATTCTAGCAGGCCAGATTGTTCCAAGACTCCATAACTGCTAAAATTCCTCTTAAAACAAGGCCTCTCCACCTACAATCTCTTCTTCCTGGAATGCTAAGTGGACATACATACATATATGAACACATAGCAGCACAGACACATATACGTACTTTTGCTTAGTGAACTCCAAGTCAGTCACATCCTCAAACATGATTTTTCTAAGATCTCTAAATCAATTTTTTATTATATACTTTCATAATACTCTATATCTTGCCTTTGTGGATCAGTTAACAGTTTTACATTTCAGTTGCTTTGTGTGATTGATTAAATGTCCATCTCCCACACTACTGTGAAAACATCTTTGAGGCAGTAACTCTGTCTTGTTTGTGCATCACATAACCCCAAGTGTCTCATCACTGCAAGGAATGTAATAAATCCTAGATAAGCAATTGTTGTGACATGAATGAAAAGTCAGCTTGCCTCCTCAAACTGAAACAACCATGAAACAGGTGGAAAAGGAAGAATATTTAATTAGATTTTGTTGTCTGACATTAATTTGTAGACTGACATTAATTGCTTCTTAAGAAAAATAAAATGCACCCCCCTACACATTGAATTAATATTATCAATTCTTAGAGCAAGTATTAGGAGAATGACTTTTTGTTGACTTTTATAATTAACATGTAGATTAATCCAGATTTCTTCCCAGTGTAAGATGATGCAAAATGTGATTTTAAGGCAGGTCCTCTGCTATATAGTTCTAGACAATGTAAATTTTAAATGGAATTCGTGTACTGTACTGCATATGAAAGATATTCCACACAGAAAGCAGGAGCATTCTACTCCCAGAAGAGAAGTCATTGAATGCCTCCTAACAATTTTCATTATATTACTTTTTTACATTATTTTCTTTAATATAATAGGTTTTTAAAAATATCATTTGATATGTGTATCAGTAAACATCTCTGAAATTTTTTAAATAATCAGCTCAGTCTTGAGTAGTATTGGGAAGTTTAGTCTTGGGAAATGCTATTGTAATTAAGGTTGCTTTGAGTCAAATGGAGTTCAAAGGAAATTAATTTTAAGCTTTGAAAATCCCATGACACCTAGTATGGTGGCATGCATCCTAAAGCTAATCCAATTATTTGATGACAATTCCAGAACTAATGATTATTTCACTTAATTGTTCTCACCGTGCCTCTTTGGGGACTCTACTATCTGAAGCAAAGTTAGAAATTTGTTTGTTTGTTTGTTTTCTTCCCTCAAGGCAACTGGACCTGCTCTTTGAAGTGTATCAGCTGACCAGCTATGTCTCTTTAGTTATAATTAATTTGAATATTTTAAGTGTTAGAGTTACTTTTATTTTATAAAATTCACTTAAACATTATAGCAACATCCTTTATTAGTTAAAAACTGGAATAGCTTATATTACAAGAAAAATAACAACAAAACAAAAACATAAACCAAATCTCAGAGGTTTAGCTCTTCTCTCAGCATCTCTATAGAAGAGTGGTTTTCCGTGTGATGACTCATTGTATGTGTCTACATCTACACGTGGAGTCAGGGGAAAGGGACTGGAAGTTCAGCAAAAAAAAAAATTATTCTACACGGAAGTTTCAAACATATAATCTGCTCATATTTAATCACTCAGAACAAGACATGTAGCCATGTCTTTCTTCACAGGCAGGAAGGTACAATTCTTCCCTTGGCCTGGAAGTAGAGAGAAATGTGGTAATAGTGATTTCTGAAAATATATGTCACCTAGGTCCAGCAATCAAAAAATAGACATTTAATCCCCTTCTTTCTCCTTTCCAGTGTAGGTGGACTCCACAGGGTGACTATTAAAATCATTTTCTTTATCTCTTTTTAGCATTTAACATTTAGCCCCTGGACAATTCAAGATCGCACCTTGCATAGTTAGTCCTCATTTTTCACCAGTAGCTCTCTTTGTGTTCACTAGCATCCTCTTGAGAAAAACTCCTAGTAACTTAATGTGGAGACCTAGGTTGTGGTTTGGGGGTTTGTATTTTAAATCGCCCTTGGGGAATCTAATCAAAGTTGTTCATAAGTGATACTTTGAAGAACACTAATGTAGTGGCATGAAATTCTTATGTGCTTACCCAGCTGAGAATTAAACTCAGTTGTACTTTTTTATCCAACATGACAGTTGAGGATTTTAATTAAAATAGGAATGGAGGCATCCCTAATTGTGCCAGCTGCTTTCCCTTTAGTAGATAGAATACAGAAGAAGAAAAAAAAAGAAAGAAAAAAGAAAACAAACAAAAAACCTACTCCCCCAAAAAACACCCTGCAAGAGTTACCTTTGTGGTTCAGTGGTTAACAAACCTTGCTAGGAACCATGAGGATGCAAGTTTGATTCCTGGCCTCGCTCAGGTGGTTAAGGATCCGGTGTTGCCATGAGCTGTGGTGTGTAGGTCACAGACTCAGCTCAGATCCTGAACTGCTGTGGCTGTGGCGTAGGCTGGCAGCTATAGCTCCTGTTCGACCCCTAGCCTTGGAGCTTGCATATGCTGTGAGTGCAGCCCTAAAAAGTAACAACAACAACAACAAAACAGTAGAAGAATGATGACATATAGACCTGGATTTGAATCATGGCTATTGTACTAACTGAACATATGACATTGAGAAAAATGTTCATCTTTCTAACTTGGGAATTCCTCATGTTTAAGAGGAGATTGCAGTGTCTACCAAAAAACTTGAGAGAATCTAGTGAGTTACACTTGTAAAGCAATTAGCACATCAGTATTATTCAACATTTGTGTGCTGCAAAAGTACCTGATACTCCCCTAAATACATATGAAAATATGTGTTAGAAACAAATTCAAGAATTTAAAGCACAATTAAAGATAGAGTTACACAGTAAAGTGAGAGTTTAGATTATTATTAGATTGGTGCATATTAGCTAGGTACAGTAGCTTGTCTGAGACCCCAGAGTTAAGAAGTAGTTAAGTGTTGGCAGTTTGACTCCAATATGCTTGGAAACATTTTCTTCTCTTAATGACTATGGTGAACCACTGAAAGAATTTAAGGAGTACTGTTATCAGCTTACAATTTTATGAAGAGCATTATGGAAGCAGAAGGATGGCCTCTGTTTAGTTTTTTGTTTTTTTGCTTTTTAGGGCCACACCTTCAGCTTAATGGAAGTTCCCAGCCTAGGCATTGAATCAGAGCTGCAGTTGCAGTCCTGTACCACAGCCACAGCAACGCCAGATCTGCACCTCATCTGAAACCTACACCACAGTTGACTGCAATGTTGGATCCTTAACCCAGAGAGTGAGGCCAGGGACTGAACCTATATCCTCATGGATACTAGCTGTGTTCATAACCCACTGAGCCACAATAGGACCTCCCTAGTTTAGTTTAGTTTTATTTCGAGGGAAGAAATTTTGGAGTCAAAGAGAACTGTTAAAAGGGTATTGCAGGGAGTTCCCATTGTGGTTCAGCAGTAACGAACCCAGCTAGTAACGATGAGGAAGTGGGTTCAATCCCTGGTCTCACTCAGTGGGTTAAGGATTCAACATTGCCCTGAGCTGTGGTGTAGATTGCAGAGGTGTAGATTGCAGATGCAGCTCAGATCTGGCATTGATGTGGCTATGTGTGGTGTCGGGCAGCATGTACAGCTATAATTTGACCCCTAGCCTGGTAACCTCCATATGCTGTGGATATGGCTCTACACACACACACTCACACACACATACACACACACACACACACACTCACACACAAGTCTATTGCAGCAATCCACAGGAGAAAAAGAAGAGGCTATGATAAAGTAGTAATGACTGAAAGAAAATCTATTTTAAAAGTTCTATACGATGTAGATCTACAGAACTAAATAAGTAACTGCATGCAGGTATTTAGGAAGAATGAATATTCAGACTTGGCTCCCAGTTTTTTCCTTGGTGGTTGGATCATTGTTTTCATATTTAGCAGGGTAGGGAAAACCACTGCAGAACACCAAAGGATGTAAGGGAGATGATGATGCATTCTACTTTTGGAAGTTTTGAGACTGGGCTTTGGTGTAACATGCAGAGCATTCCACTACACTCTGTGATACATGGTATGGATCCCAAAGAGGACAATGTGGACTAAAGATATTAAAGGATGTCATTATCATTTGATGATGAAAGTATACATTTGAATAAACTTGTCCATGGATAGTAAATAGAGGTGAAAAGGCATAGTGCTAACAATACAAGTTAAACATCCAACTCTTTTATGTTAGATTAACTGAAGTGATAAAACATAAATAAATACAAATACTAATACTAGATAAAATATACTTGAGTTCTTAATATGAAAAGCCCCCTTAATATTTATTTCAACTTTATGAGTGAGTGGCTGAAGTGGAACAGAAGTGAAGAACAATAGAACACAGAAAAAAGAACTTGAGTCTATGTAACAAAGGCTGGATGCACAGAAGGGAGGGCAGAGCAGATGCTGAATTTCTTTGAGAAAGATGGTGTCAGTGTTAACATCTTCAAAGAATTGGAGGGAAGGATGTATCTGTGGGTGTAGATATAGCAGAAATGAAGAACATAATCATGTGATGTGTTTATTGAATTTTCAATCTTTGCCCTTATAACTCTCATTTTACTGTTCAAGCTCAAGTGTTACTCATTTTTTTAATTCTGACAGGACAAGAAAAAATAAATGGAGAACTGCCAAAGAAGTCATATTGATTCTCCTTCTATGTGTTTGATTCTATAGATTTCCTCTCCAACATTGCCAGCCTTTGTTGACATTTTGCTTTTGAGAAACTTATGAGACATTAGAGTCATCTGTCCAGCCTCACCTTGGGGTGTTTAACCCACAGGCTTTATTTAATATGCTCTGACTCAGACATAATCTTCACTCTGTCATTATAGACTTGCAGCTACCTTACTAACCTGATTCATGCATTCTGGCAACTTTCTGCTCCTTTAGTTTCCCAGGTCCTGACCTTGCATATTTTTCTGACACTTCCTATAGGGGCCTAGGTTGCCTGGGCGTGATGTTAATGAACATACTGTGTTTTTCTAAGAGAAAGACATCTTGCTTGCTCTGGGTTGGAAGAAAACTCTACAGAAAAGTGCCTACAATTATAATACTAAAACATTTTAGTAATAAGGTACAAACTAAACCATATGTGAGTTAAGTCTTTCCCCTAATTTTTAAAAATAGATTTACAGATACATTAAAGGGGGTGGGGGGTGAACAGCTGTGATTTATTATGAGAGTGTTTTAGATTTGCAGCTCAGTGGGACTTTGGCTTTTATAAGCTTCTTTCATTATGAAATTAATTATTTAAATAATTACAACAATGTAAATGAACCGTCATCTCAAAATAGAACCCAATTTACTTCCTGCTAGTCCCCTAAGGGGCCTTTTTCTGTACTTGAGTGTAACCATGCCATCACTTCAATTCACCAGTTTGTATTTCCTGCTTTATGGATTAAGCACTGCAGGAGTATAATGTTCTAACTACCTTTGTTTCTCCTTCTTCTCTAATGTCATGTTAGTATTTTACCAACAATTGACATTTTTGGTGGGAGGCAGGGGGTGAGAACAGCATATCTTACAAAGTAATTCAGGTTAAATATATGTACATTTAATTATTTACACTTGGATTTACATACTGTAATTTGAAGTTTGGAAAAATCATTAGAATCTCAGTTTATTGCTAACAGCATGGCACTTGGGTTTTCAGAGAAGAGTTGATATGAGGCTAATGAGATTTAGTATCTGATGTTTGGCTTTCCCTGAAATTGCTTTCTTCACTCTCTCAATAAGTAGTAAGATTTCATTAAATTCCTTATCAAGGTATATTCCTTTAAACTGAGACCCTTAATGCTACCAAGTGATTAAAGAACTGTTTTGAAATGTATAACAAGATTCTTTACATGTTAAATCCTTGAAAGAGGCAGAACAAGGTACTTGATTAAAATCAAGTACTTGAGTTTGTGTGTGAGTATGTGAGTGTGTGTGTGTGTGTAGTTTAAAAGAAAGTAGTATGATAGATACTTTCAAACATACTTTCAAAAGATTCACTTGTATGACATATAGACAAAAAATATGTAGCCACTAAACCTCATTCAATTATTCTTCACTAAGTCCTTAAAATAGTTTAGGTTGCCAAACTTTTCATGATGTAATATAAATCAGCCTACTGAGGTTACGAAGTAGAATTCATAAGGGGAAAGAATATCCTTGGAAATATTCAGTTTTGCTAAGAAAATAATAGCTTTTTTGTGGTTCCGCGTTGGTGTAATCCAAGGGTTCAGACTAAAATTCCTAAGAATTGAGATAGTTTAACTGTGCCAAGAGTCTGAAATGGTGTGAAAAGGCATGAAAGTAAGACTTACTTACTTTTTAAAAATTTTGGCCACATTCGTAGTTTTTTCAAAGATAGCACAAATAACATGAACTTGGATAATATTAATTCTTATAAAAACACAGAAATATGCCTTTTTACTCATGGGGTATCTTAGTTTTCTGGAAGCTAAAGTAGCTGGTAAATCCATGAGTGACAAGAAACACAAAAAAATAAGGAACTGGGAAAAACATAAAAAGTAATTTTATCACATGCCCTAACTGCCTTTCATGTTTAGTTTGTATGCCTCTCTGCAACATTTTGTATGATATCATAATATTAACTTCCCATTCATTAATTCTCTTACAACCTGTGTCTGCTTATGGGGGTATACATCTATTGCATCTTTTTTTTTTAAATTAAAGTCCCTATATTTTTATTTCTAATGTTTAAATTGGTTTTACTGCAATTCCTGTCATGGCTCGGTGGTTAACGAACCTGCTAGCATCCATGAGGTAGTGGTTTAGATCCCTGGCCTTGCTCAGTGGGTTGAGGATCCAACATTGCTGTGAGCTGTGGTGTAGGCTGCACATGGTTCAGATCCTGCATTGCTGTGGCTGTGGCATAGGCTGGCGGCTTCAGCTCTGATTCGATCCCTAGCCTGGGAACCTCCATATGCTGTGGGTGTGGCCCTAAAAGACAAAATACATACATACATACATACATACATACATACATACATACATAAATTGGCTTTACCACACTTAGATTTTTTCTTTTTATTTACATTTTTAGTTCATATTATTAAATGTGAGTTACGTCTTCATTTAAATTTTTGAACATGGAAAATATACTAATTTAAAATATTTGTTCAATGCCTTATAAAATTTTCTAGACCTGGAGATAATTTGTTTCTGATTTTGTTGATAGTTATTTTTGGAGGTCTTATAGTTCTTTATATGCTATTAAAATTTATATTTCATACTTATTTTGGTTGTTCTCATTCTCTCTTTTTCTTTCTCTCTCTCCCTCTCTCCATCTTTCTCCTCTGTCTTTATCAAACAGTTTGGAAGTTTACTTAACCAGAACTAGCTTCCTACTCAAGGACCAGGTCACAGTGGCAATTATTAGTTCAACAGTCACAGATTTTAAGCAAATCAATCAGAGTGCAAGATGGCTTGGCATAGTTTTTGGTCCTAAGGCTATGTCTTGACTTCTTACTTGTCCAAGATCATAGTTTTTATAGCCATAGTTTCAAGCCTCCTTCCAAAATGGTAGAATCCTAAACCAGTCCCTGTCTCATACAGTGATCCTAGTTTTGGCTCTTTGCTTCTTAAGAACACACTTTTAATTGCCTTTGTATCATTAGAAATCCAACCCAAATTTTATTGCTCGCCTCCAAACTTTTAGACAAAAAAAATTACTAGGGAGGAACATTTTAGAAAGATGAAGGAATTAAACCATGAGGAAGATAAATTGATTGAAAACCTGCATGCATGCTATAGCAGAGCTTCAAAACATATACATCAAAATTTTGTAGAATTAAATGTCTTAGATACCAGCATTCGTATTCTGAGATTTTATACCTCTCAGTAGCTGATAGAAGAAACAGAACAACAAAAGCAAACATCAATAAGGATATGAACTAGAATTGGAATATATAGAACATTGCCTCCAATAATGTCAGAAAATGCCTTCTTTCCTGGGAATGCACTTGGTAAGTCATCAAGACTAACCCTATGGTGATTTATAAAATAAATCTCAACCAATTTCAATGGATTAAAATCATTCAAAGCATATTTTCACATTAAAATAAGCTAGATATTCCCTAGAGCTACCAAATTATACAATATATTCCTAAACAACTAAAAAAATCAAAAAATAAAATAAAATTGGTGAAGTGTTTAAAATATGGATTATAATTAAATGTGTACTAATAAAACTTGTGATATACAGCCAAAGGACTCTGTTGAGAGTTTTGAGGTTTTAATTTCTATTTAAGAAAACAGGCTGAGAATAAAAAAAAAAAAAATCTCTAGTGTCAGAAGGGAAAAGGGAAAATCACTGCATATCTTAAAGATAGTAAAAAGATCATAGGAGGATATTAAAATTATTCATACCAATTAATCTGACAACTTATATAAAACAGTCATCTTCAAATATACAACTTATAAAATATGACACAAGAAGAAAAATAAATAGAAGATGGAAATAGTGTTGTATTCACTTGAAATTGTATCTGAAATTAAATTCTTTGCTATGAAGAAAACTTCAGGCTCAGCTAATTCATTAATTAATTATTTGACACATTTGTGAAATAAATAGCCTGAAAATGAACAAAGCCAAATTTGTCAAAAATAAATGAAAAAACAGACAATTCCAAAGTTCACAGCTAAAAATTTTATCATTGTTTCTCAGACATTGATAGTACATGAGTTTGTTTAATTCATAAATTCATATATAAACTGAACAATACTATCAACCTTCTCCTAATTAATATTTGCTATATCCGACATCTGGAGAATACATGTTTTTTGCAAGTCCAAAACCCATAAGCCAGAAGATTGATTGGTACATATATCATTATACAATTTGTGATAAAGGTGAAAAGGTAATGAAAAGATGGACTTTTTTCCATAAATAATGCTGGGTCAATTGGATATCCATATGGAAAAAGAAAAAAAAAATCTTGAAAACTATTTCAAACCAGATATACCTGCCTGTAAATATGAAAAAAAAAAAAAAACTATTAATGTTTCAGTGTGAGAACGCAAGAGAATATTTTCACAACTTTGGCCCTAGGCAAAATTTTCTTAAATAAGATACTAACAGCATTAACCATAAAAGAATAAATCGTAAGGCGAACTGTATTAAAATCATAATCTGTTCATTAAAATATATTACTAAAGGTATGTAAGAACAAGCAGCAGAATGGGAACAGATATTTGTACATATTACAAAGGACTTGACGCCAGAATCTACAAGATTCACTCAAGTTCTTGTAAATCTACAAGAAAAATACTGAAGAAAACAAATAATGGGTAAAAGAATTAAACTGGCGCATCACAAAGGAGCATATCAAAATTACAATAAACATAAAAGGTGCTCTTTTTTTATTTGCCATTAGAGAAATGCAAATTAAAACCACAGTGTAATAAAACTGCACAGTCACCAGGCATATATGAAGAAAGAAAAGATTAACGAAAATGCCAAGTGGAATCAACTAAACCTTTCGAATACTTCTCTTAAGAGTGTACTTAAAAAACTTATCAACACGTTTTTATCAGTTCTTTCGAAATACAGTTCACAGACAATGTTGCTTGTCTATTTAAAGTGTAAAATTAAATGGATTTTAGTATAATCAAGATGTGTGATCCTTACCACAGCCTTAGCTTTAGAGCTTTCATCACCTAAAAATGAAAATCCATACCCTTCAGCTGTCAAATCCGACCCAGCCCTTTGAGAAAATTCATTTCATTTCTGTCTCTATAGTTTTGCCTATTCTGGACATTTCCTATGAATGTGTTTTATAATATGCAATATTTTGTGAATGGCTCTTTTTCCCTTGTCATAGTGTTTGTAAGGGTCATTCGTGCTGTTCTATTATTACTTCATTCCCATTTTTAATGCCCAAATTATATTCCGTTGTATAGATGTACCATGTTTTTAATGCATTCATCATTAAATTGCCATTTGCGTTGTTTCTACTTTGGGAATATTATAAATAATGCTGCTGTGTATATTTGTACACACATTTTTGTATGGATATTATTCCCTTTTTGAATATATATTGAGAAGTAGAGTGGCTTAGTCGCATGGTATCTCTATGTTTAATTCTGTGAGGAATTGCTAGGCTATTTTCTAAGGTAGTTGTGCTGTTTACATTTCCACTAGACAATGCTTGTTATTATCTGACTTTGATACTAGTAATTTTGATGGCTTGAAGTATATTTCATTGTGGCTTTGACTGATGCTTCTCTGATAACTAATTATGTTGAATATCCATTCGTGTGCTTACTGGTTATTTGAATATTTTGAAGAAATGTCCCTTTATATTGTTTGCCCATTTTTAATTGGATTACTTGTCTTTTTATTATTGAGTTGTATGTTTTATGTGTTGTGAATACATGCCCTTTATCAGACATTTAAGACATAATTTATAAACACTTTCTCTAATTCTGTGGGTCATATTTTTACTTTCTTAATTGTGTCCTTTGAAGCAAAAAAAAACCAAAAAGACAAAAAAAAAGGTTTTTTACTTTGGTTAAGTCCAATATTTCTTTTTTATTCTTTTATCACTCATGCCTTTGGTGTCATGTCTAAGAGTCCTTTTCCATTCCAGATCATAATGGTTTATCTCTATGTTTTCTTCTGTTTTATAGTTTTAGCTCTTATATTTAGGTCTCTGGCCTTTTTGAATTAATTGCTGTATGTGATGTGAGTTCAGAATCCAACTTCATTCTTTTGCATGTTTTCTCAATTCTTGCTGCCCAGAGTTCCTGTCATGGCTAAGTGGTGAGTGAGCCCTACTAACATACATGAGGACGTGGGTGGGTTAAGGATATGGTGTTGCCCTGAGCTGTGGTTTAGGTTGCAGATGCAGCTTGGATCCCATGTTGCTGTGGCTGTGGCATAGGCTGGCAACTGCAGTTCTGATTGGACCCCAAGCCTGGGAACCTCCATATGCCGCATGTGCAACCCTAATAGGCAAAAAGACAGAAGAAAAAAAAAAGGCAACTCGCTATCCTTGTCAAAAATCTGTTGGCTACATATGTATGAGTTTATTTCTTGACTATCAATTCTATTCCATTGATCTATGGGTCTGTCCCTGTGCCGGTACCAAACTGTCTTGATTTTTATTTGTCTTAGCTTTTTTTTTTTTTTTTTTGCCTCTTGTCATTTTAGGGCCGCACCCGCGGCATATGGAGGTTCCCAGGCTAGGAGTCTAATCGGAGCTGTAGCCACTGGCCTATGCCGCAGCCATAGGAACGCAAGATCCGAGCCGCGTCTGCGACCTACACCATGGCTCACGGCAACGCGGGATCGTTGACCCACTGAGCAAGGCCAGGGATCGAACCTGCAACCTCATGGTTCCTAGTTGGATTCGTTAACCACTGCGCCATGACGGGAACTCCTGTCTTAGCTTTTGAAATCAGGAATTGTGAATCCTCCTACTTTGTTCTTCTTTTTCAAGATTGTTTTGGCTATTCTGTGTCCCTGCAATCCCGTATGAATTTCAGAATCAGCATGTCAGTTTCTACTAAGAAGTCAGCTGAACTTCTGATACAGATTGCATTATGTAGAACATCTGTAGAGAAAATTGGGAAATAGTGCCTTATTAACAATATTGTCTTCTCATATGTGAATACAGAATGTTGCTCTAGTTATTTAGGTCTTTAATTTCTTTTAACAATGTTTTGTAGTTTGAGTGGATTTTTAAAAATTGAGTCATATTGGGATAACTGAGAAAAGAAAAGGTCCACTTATGAGTGGGGGAGGTATTCTGAGCAGAGTAAAATTCAGAGTCATTTGTTTCATTGATGTATGATACACAAAGATACTTTAAAAAGGAGTTTTGTGAAATTAGAAAATGTCATTGACCCTTGCCTTTTCCAAGAGTTCAGGAAAAATGAGGTCCTGCTGTATAGCACAGGGAACTATATCCAATCACTTGTGATGGAACATGATGGAAGATAATATGAGAAAAATATGTATATACATACATATATATATATATATATGTATAAATGGGTCACTTTACAGCAGAAAATGACAGAACATTGTAAATCAACTACAATGAAAAACATTTTAAAAAAGAAAGGCCTGATATATGCTATAACACTGAAAACACCTTAAGTGAAAGAAGCTAGAACCCAAAGGCTATATATTGTATGATTCCATTTACATGAAATGTCCAGAGTATGCAAATCCATAGTGAATGAAATAGATTAGTGATTGCCAAGGGCTGGGGTAGCAGTTGAAAGGAATGAGAATTAGTTGTTAATAGGTATGGGGTTTCTTTTAGGGAAGATAGAAATGCTCTAAAATTAGATTATGGCGATGGTTGTATAACATTATGAGTATACTAAATACCACTGAATTGTATACTTTAAATGGTGAATTGTATAGTATGTAAGGTACATGTATCTCAATAAAACTGTTGTTCTCACAGTAGAAATGGTACTGGCATTCTGGACACCTATAGCTAAATCTGAATAAATGCCTTAAGAATGCTTGCATCTGGGATTGGTGTGGGAAAGCTATAGGGCAATCTTTTCTCAGACTACATGGATGGTCTACCTCTTGAATTTTAGAATTAAGGGAACTTGAACTTGTCTGACCTTAATACAGCTTTGAAGTTGTATTTAATTTATACAGTGTATGGTTTCTAAGGATTTGCAAGCTCTAAAAAGGTGAAAAGGTTAGGAACTGTTTAGAAAAATTGTAGTGACCATTGCTATTCTTAGAAAAGTAATTACACCAACATTGTACTTTAGTTCCAGAACCAACAGAAATTATGTCAGAGTAAACTTGCAAACACCAGGAAACCTGCTAGGAAGGAAAATTGGGAAAATAAATTAGTTTTAGCCTCTTGAGTCCATACTTTTGTATGTGGCCCATTGGACCTTTCTGTTTGCCTTGAACTGGCTTTGGTAATTATATGCTGAATTAAGGAAATGGATGGAAATGTATAATACATAGAAATGTCCCTATAGCAATAAAGTTCATGGTTCTCTTAAAAAAAAAAAAACTAAAAAATACTAGCATCAGAAAATTGTCGTTTAAAACCCAAAGTTATTGTAAGAAAAAGGCAAATGAGTAGAATGTGTCCTATAGATAATGCATGAAATAAGATGCTCATGGAGCAGGACTTCTATTTCAAACTTAAATCTATAAAGAAAATGATATAAAAGATAAAAGAACAATACAAATCAGAATTAGAATCATCCAAAATTGACAGATATTACAGAATGATATAAAAGAAAATATTTTCAGAAATTAAGAATAGACTAGAAAAATACAATAGCAAATTTATAAAAGAGATACTGCTTTAAAAGGAAAATTATAAAAAGAGGAACATTTTAAAAAAAAATTAGAAATAAAATAACAAATAGTGAATAAGCAAAGAAGATCCAGTTTAGAGATCAAAGAACTCCCTGAAGAAAAACCAGAGTAAGGGAACAGAACAGATACTAAAAATATAACTGGGGGAAACATTCCTGAAATTAAAAACTTTTAAAAAGTTTTTGAAACTACAAAATAAAATAATATAACATGCTTAACAGAAGAATATTGATATAGAATAATCAATTTCAATACCTATCGTAATAAAATTCCTGGCCTTTATAGAAAAAGAAAAAAAATTCTTTGGTTATTTAGGCAAGAGTAGCAAGTGAATTAAAACAAAAGAATATTAGGTTATCATTAGGCTCTTTGACAGAAGTGCTTCATTACAGATCAAAATGGAGTACCACATTTAAGATATTCGGTGCAAAAAATATTTCCTAAAGAGTTAATATATGAGATTTTAATAATAATGATAATAATAATAATTTAAACGCATTCCAAACCGCAATTAAATAGGAAAATACTATGGGAAGTATGTCTTAAAAAATAAACTTGGGAGTATTGGAGTATTGGGATGATAACAAATATGGCTACAAGGTTTTTACTGCACTAAGCAAATAGTCTTTATAAGGAAAAAGTAGAAATAGAGAACATAAGATCTGCCGAGAACCTAGAATTTTAATGATTCCTGTACGTTCTATTATGATCCCTTTATTAGTACCTAAAATCGTCACCTTAATTAAGGTAAATGTATTAATCTTTAATTCTAAATGATATTTAGTCAATGTGGGGAATAAATATGAATTGGTTGACTGGTCAAAATTGACACAAGCAGACTAAGTGTCTCTATTGGATATGAATAGGCAGACATTTGGCTTTTACAGAAGAAATTCATTTTGTTTTTTAAGGAAGTATATATACATGCATGTAACTATATTTAGGTTGTAATAAGAAATCTTTTAATAATTAAATTCCTCCAACTTTTCTCTTTTCTTTGTTTGCAAAAGAACTTTTAGAATTATTTTCTTTCTTTTATTTTCCCCTTCCTACCTCACAGGAGAGTCTTACCTTGACAGACTTGTTATAGAATTTATAAGACAGAATTTGTAGGGTTAAAGATGAGTGTAAGTTTGTAGACTGGAACTGGGATGGAGTTTGAAGTGAGTGGTCCCTTGTGGTTATGAATTTGGGGAAGAGGGGACAAAAGAAGAATTTTAAAAACATACTGCTCCATAGATACCTTCACATTATTATAGTAAATTTTATATTACTTTTAATTCATGTATGTGATCTTTTGAATTAGGTGGATCTGGGAATAGACCATTTAAAGAAGAGATTTATATGTAGGAAAAATGCAAGAGTAGAACCTCATATCAGAAAGTTATCATTGGGTATATAAACCACTGCGAAAGCCAGTGACTTAAAACTGTTATTTCTCACTAGCCTCTTAGGTAAGTAGTCATTTCTCCTGATATAGGCAAAGCTCTGCTAATCTTGACTGAGTTCATTTCTGTCTTAGCTAGTATTAGCTCTGCTTCTGGAGTTTGTATGCTAGGACTCCAGCTTTCCTCCATGTATTCTGTCATCCTCCTGTGGCTTGTACAGACTTGGTTTCATGGATGAGACAGTAATCCAGTGGAAACAGAATCTTTGAAGCCTGTGCTCAGAAGTGATATACCTTGACTTCTGCTGCTTTCTACTAGCTGAAATAAGTAATAAGCCTGACTCAAATTCAAAGGATGGTAGAAAAAAATATCTAAAACTCTTGCTCTTGAAGTGAGGAGCTTGTAACGTCACACAGCATAGGGTTTGGAGACAGGAAGGTTATTAACTGGGACCATACATTAAATCAATCTACTATAAAATCCAGTATCTTTCAAGATTTAATTCTGTAAATGTTATTCTAAAATAATAGCTTCAGATTGCAAAGTTCCCAAATTTACATTTCCTTTATAAATATAAAGGCACTTGAAATGTAGTCATAGCTTATTGGTTATTTGAACATGTGGAGAAGAATGAACAAAGTTAATTACAGAAAGCTGTTGACAGAGAATGAAAGTAAGGTTTAATGGAATACTAAAAATAAGTGGTTAAAAATTAAGACATAGTTGAACTATATGTTTCTGAATTACTTTCATAATTTTCATACTCATTTACTATATGCATATGAGTTTGAGTTTGGGTATGAATAATAGAAGACCCAAAGTAGCAGTTGTTTTTATAAGTTTTAAGTTTATTTCTCTTATATAGAATTCAATGTCAGGGGTCAGGACTATAAGGCATTCCATGGTGTTAGGATCTGGACTTGTTTTTGTTCCACCATACTTTTTAAAATAAACTTTCTATTTTGGAATAAGTTACATTTAGATAAAAGTTACAAACCTAATATAAAAATCTAATGTATATCCTTTATCAACTTTGTTAATATCTTACACTACCATGTGAGGAATGCATTGCTATTAACTAAGATCCTGACTTTATTTGAATTTACTAGTTTTTCTATTAATGTCTTTTTCTGTTCTAAGATCCAGTCCGGGGTACCTCATAGCATTTATCTATCATCACTGAAGTCTCCTCTGGTCTGTGACGCTTTATCAAGCTTTCCTGTTTTCCCCTGACCTTATAGTCTTGAGGCATACTGGTCAGGGATCCTATAAACTGTTCCCTTTTCTGTATTTATTTGATTTTTTTTTCACAGTTAGACTGGGGTTATTTTATTTTTTATTTTTTGGCAAGAATATTACAAAGGCAGAGTGCCTTTCTTATCACATCATATGGGTGGACATATAGCATTATTGGTGTTGTTAACCATCACTTGTTTAGGATAGAATTTGCCAGGTTTCTCCACTTTAAATTTGTTTAGATTTTCTTTCTATATTCTTTGTAATCACATTTTTAGATTTAGTGTACCATTAAAGGGAAAAGGATTAAGTTCTACCACCTCCTGGAGTGGAGCAACAGTACATGTATTAAATGGAAGTTTATAAAGTTACAAAGGAAGATTTGTCTCTTCTCTTCCATTTAATCATATATTCAATTGTTTATTTATTGATAAACTATGGCTTATTGATATTTATTTTATACTCTACCTTATAATATATTATTAATTTTGTGGCTCAAATTATTCTAATTTTGACTTTTGAGAGCTATTTAAGGTTAGCTTCAGTTTTTCTATAGCATGTCACCATCTTTCTGGTTTTTTTGAGGACACCCGTACATTCTAGTACAAAAAGGTGCTGCAGAATTACCTTGTATTTTCCCTAACATAGTTGTAAAATAAGTCATTTTTCCAATAAGATGAAGTTCATTTTATGTAAATAATATTTAGAAACCAAAATCTGAATGCTAGGTGTGTTTGTTGCTTCTGAGATTTTACTGTTTCTAGGCTCTCTCAACAGACAGAACTTGGTGATTTGAATATATACTAGCTTTGGTGTACACAGATATTTGTAGTTATTTCTTTGTCCTCTGTGTGTGTATATACACAATATGTATACACATGGACACACATATATATGTGTACACACGTACATACATATTTAACTATTAGATAAATGAGTTTATTCTCATGTCTCTGACTTCAATCCAGTAGTCTAACCTTCCTTTCTTGCTTATCTATAACATCCCCCTATGAAAGTAAGAGATCTGGCTTCCATCATCTTCTATCCATCTCTGCACACACTGTTTTTTTTTTATCTTGTTGTATAAGAGTCTGCATGTTTCAGAAAGTGTACTGGAGATAGGGAAGGAAAATTATGGGCAAAAAAAAAACACATGAAATTTCCTTTAAGGAAGGGTTTCAAGGAGCTGCTCTACAACTTTTCTGCTTATATCCCATTAGCAAAAATTTAGTTACCAGGCCACACAAAGGAAATTTAGGAATTGTAATCTATCCTAGGAAACAGATGCCAAGCTCAAAAACACAAAAAATAAGCAAAACAAAACAAAAACTATGACTACGAAAGATGGGAAAATAAGAAAAACTGGAAAAATAGTTGTCTTTCCTACATATTACCTAGGTATTATTTTCCTGAATATTATTATTATTATTTTAATGCATGAATCAAGGAAGATAAATTAGTCAATTTTATAATACATTTAGGATTTTTAAATGTCATATAAATAGATTGACATAATAAACTTTGAAATCTATCTTTTATTTCCCTTCAACTTTGCCATTACCCATAGTCTAGATGACATTAAGCAGAATGAACAAGTGGTTAATTTATTTAAAGCCAAAAAGGGTCTAGGAATTAGATGAAAAAGCCAATATCTGCTGTCATTAAGGAGTCTGGAGAGACTGTTTCATCATGTTGTCTAAAATTATCTTTAAATGCAGAAAATAAATAGTACTTTTGTTTTTATATCACTGTTTCCCCTTTTCTACTAACAAGGACTGTGAACAGTGACATTAATCTGTTGACTGTTGCTGAATATATCAGATACGCTTCATAAATGCACACCTGCTGTGCTGTTGAAAGAACCTGGTATTTTCTGATGCTCCACTGAATACAGTGGACTGACAGCTTAAAAAGGCAGAACGAAAGATAGGTGGGAGGGAAGTCCAAGAGTAAATGGGTTAATAATACACCATAATACACTCTTCACTGAAACAAGTTATTACTGAAAAGAATGGAGGGACAACAAAGTCTTAAATAAAGGCTATCTTATGAAACATAATAATACTACAACTTGTGCTAAAATAGATATACACCTCAGACTGAATTGACTAGAAATTCTTAAATACATGGTTCTGTGGCTTTTTTTTAAAAAAAAGGTCTGAGTTATTTAGAAATTATGGTTTTGAGTGTGAACCAGCCAAGCTATGCATTATACTTATATAATATCAAAATGTAAAAATTTTTATAAGGAAAGAAATTGGCATGTCATACTCCCCTATGTGACATTACATTTTAAAAGTTTCAACAAAATGCCTATAAAACCTCTGTGTATAGCTGCATTATGGCTCCCAATTGTTCTAAGAAATAGCTCAGTCCATGGAAAACATTATAAAGAAATTTTATTCAGCTATGAATATATTTCTTTGACATAGTCATAGCAATTCAAACATGAGAATGAATATAAAATAGGCCTTACTAAACCTGAAGTGGGATTTTTCTGTATTTTAAAATTATATTCCCCTTCTAGGAGGTGAGAAAATTTGAGGGTAATTCAATTAAAGCTACTGGACACATGAACCTTTAGGGTGAAATTATTCTAGTAATTAGTCTTTCTTTTGTAATTATAGGTACGGAATTGTAGTTTCTTTTTTTCTTTTTCATTTGTAATTTTTAAATAACTTATTACCACTTTCAAACTGAAAAGCTCATGCATTAAAAAATAGTTAAAAGTTCTACAGAATATACTATGTCTGCATCCCTCTATTATCTATTTCAGGTTATTTTAGGTTTAAAGTTATTATCATATCAAATATTTTTTAACATGAGTGTAAATGTCTATCTTCTTACAGAAAAATAACAGATTTTTGTCAATTAGTAATAATGATGGTCACAATACTAAAATAATAAAAAATATATTTGTACCCATGTTTTGTCAGTTCCAGTTTTTTGTTGGAGTAAAATAATTATAACATGTAAATATTTCTGTACTTTTTAATGCCCACAGAAATTATTGTAAGCATAGGTTTTTAATAATTGTTCACATTGCAAAAATATTTCATTTTTAGTAAAAATATACTATAATTATTTCAGTACTTATTTTACTCCTGGAACCATGCTATTATCTTCTTTTCCAATGCTATTTAACTTTTCTCTGTACTTCCAGATAATTATTATATTTCCTCTTAAGCTTCACTTGGCTAAATATATACATTTAAATCTTTAATATTTGTTTACTCTCCCAAGAAAAACTTTTCTGATTTGTTCAGAGCTCTAAGGATTGCCCTCTGAATTTCTTTTCATTCCTCTTCATCTTTGGGGACTGATGTTTGACATATCAAGTGTGGTAGTTGTAGAGGGTAACTGATGTGAAACATTTTCCTGTTTCTATGGTATAAATAGCCATACCAAGGTTATTTGAAGATAAGAGATGCACATTTGTCCTTTGAGAGTTGATGGAAGAAGACTCGAGTTCACCATTGACTTTATAACTCATCTGCTTTGTAATCAATAGTTTCATAACACACTAGACTGTGCTGTGATTATTCAAGAAAGATTGAAATAACTTTCTAGGCCCAAGATGGAGCCACTTTTGCCTGGATTGCCACATCAACAGAGATGGAAAACTTTCTTGTAAATACTCGTCCTGACCAGAAGCAGTATATCGAGTCAGTCAATCCTCAAATGCCAAGCCACCTTGAGGCTCTCTTACCCTAAACAAGGTTGACTATATGGTCTCAGCCAGGCATGTATTTTCTATTTTTCTCATCTTTGTTCTCTATTCTTGATCCTATAAAAGCCTGCTTCCTTCCTCCCACTTCTCAGTTTTTTCTGAATGGAAATTTTTCACTTCATGAAGGGTTAAACAAAGTTTCTATCACCCTGTCTTCTTTAATCATTTTTAATACCACTATTAACTAAGTTTCCATAAATTGCTCATAATAATTTTCATTTGATTCCCACAATGTATATAATTTTGCATATTAGATCACGACTGGACATTGGACATTGTCTCTCTGAATAGATATTGTGTGCTCTCAATTTCTTATTCTTTCAACAATGTTTGTCTTTTTATAAATTTCAGTA
>PVHT021183618.1:3581993-3593332 GCA_004024745.2 Catagonus wagneri | reverse complement strand
TTTAGGTTCCCTGGAGATGCAGTGTATTAAAGATCAGGCTTTGTCACTGCAACAGCTTGTGTCACTGTTGCGGCACAGGTTTGATCCCTGGCCCAGGAATCAGACACAGGAAAAAAGAATGTCTTTTTACCTGTTCCCAGGACTCTCATTCTTCTTACATGACTAAGTTTTTTTTTTCAAAGCACTCATCTCTTTCTAACATGTAAATTACCTACATTATTTTTATTGTTTCTCTCATTCCTTCTAGGAGAATGCAAATTCTGTGATGGCAGGTTTTTTTTCCCTTTCTTTTATTAAACTTCAGTGCCAAGAAATGTCTGTCTTATAGTAGGTGCTCAAAAATACTTTTGAAATAGCAGAGGGAGAGATAGAAGTAGGAGATGCACTTAGAAGGCTAGTACCTACTGACGAAGATAATGCAGTACAGAAAGAGAGAAGAGGGTTAAACAGGCTGAATTTGGAAAGAAAAACGTTGACTTCTTAATTCCACATAAAGTACTATACACTCTAGACTCTCCCCTTCAAGCTGATTGTGCTCGCTCCCTCCCCTAAGTCATATGTATATGACTTAGTCATATATATATATATATATATATATATATATATGTCAATATGTATATATATATAAAAACAGTGATGGAGCAGATGTGGACAACTGAGAGAACGAACTGTGTTAGAGATGACCCTCAGATTTTTGGGATGAACCTAGATTGAACCTAGATGTGCTGCTTCAGAGATCAGGAATACTAGATGAGGAACATGTTTGGAGGCAAGATCAAAAGTTTACATACGATTGTGATAAATGACTCATCTAGGAGGCAAAACTGTTTTGACTAAAGAGATTAATTAGTCAAATACTGAGTCAAGCCTAACTAAATTCAGTTACTTGAGCATAACTTTGAAATAACTGCTTGCTAAATGACTATGTATTGACTAAAAGGATTTGCAAATATGACGTGAAGATATTAAACACCATGCATCAGTCAAGGTTCAACTAGAGGGACATAACCAGTAGAGATATACGTTAAGAAATTTACTGCAAGGTATTTACTTACGTGGTTTTTGAAAGTAAAGATGCAAGTCTGATATCTCTAAGGCAGGCCTTTGGGAAAGGTATACTGGAACTCTGGGGCACAAGCCAATGCTCTTATCCTCAGGCAGAATTTCTTTCTCTTTGGGGAAGCCTCAGTTCTGCTCTTATGGTCTTTTAACTGGTTGAATTCAGGCCTCCCCAGATTAACTAAAATTATTCCTTAAAATCAACTGTTCCTGGATTTTTTTTTAATTATTATTATTTTTTTATTTTTTTTAATTTTTTACATTATACCCAGCTGTACAGCGTGGTCACAGGGTTACACATCACAACTGGTTAGACATAGTTCCCAGTGCTATACAGTGGTATCTCCTTGCTTTTCCAGCCCAGAGGCAACAATCTACAGATGTCTTCAAGCTACACCTGGATTAGTATTTGATGGAATAACTAGGGGCTGTAGCTTAGTCAAAATGTCACATAAACTGAATATTAAACTCACCTCTCTCCAATACTGCAACTTTTGTGAATTCTTTAATTTTAGTAAGTTTATGTTTTATTTTATGGACATCAGGAAGAGGTTTAAATGTAATAAATAAATTAATGGCCCATTTGTAGATATTAGTTTCAAAATGTGTGTCCTTGAATTTACCTGCTTTCCAACTTTTGCCTTACTTATTTTAATGGATTCCTTTCTTGTGATTCTGCTTACAAGAATGACTTCATTTTCCGAATGCTCTAGTGTAATTTGAAAAAACAAGTCTGTATACTTCTTTGATATGCTAATATTAGTTTCTGAGTACTAGGAGTTTCAATGTCCTAGAAAAATAACTATTTGAAAAAAGTACATATTTATGTATTTTGGATGCACAAAGCAGTTCTCACTTTTACATTTAGTACATGAATTTTTCAGTATTATCACAAAGTAAACTATTATCTTTCCTCCACCTTCCCAGTCTACTTTATTGAGAAAACAATCACGTTTCTTTCTGCTAACAATATTATTTATTTAATGAACAACAATAGATTTCTTTACATTATTTTTTATAACATTAAAAGTTTAAATGCTTTTTAATTCTCATTCCCTCATTTTCTGTGAAGGTATAATTTCATGGTGTAATTTTAACGCTATTCCTGAATGAGGAAATAACAATGCACATTGAAGATTCAGAGAAGGAAAGGGATTAGGAAATTTTTTATTAACTTTAACTCTTATCTTAAATAGGTTGGTGTTTGACAGGTTGAGGATTTGGTCTTGCAGGTTGTGGGAGAGGAGTGTGTCATAGACAAAACCATAGAGGAATCAAAACCTTTGGAATATTCGGGTAAGGGAAGAAGTTAAGTGTGAATGGAGGATTGAGTGCCAGCAGTGAAATAAAGAGGAACCAAGCTGCAGAAGAAGTTGGTTGGATTTGGACTTGGAGTTACACAGGTCAAACTAAAGAATAAATAAGCAACATAAAACTCAAAACTGTGGGCTTTCCTACTTTACTGATATTATCTATATGTACTTAACACAGTACTTGATACATGGCAGACATTCAGCATATGCTTTTGGTGATGGAATGTACCCTGTGTTGTTTAAGAAGAGTAGGCCTGTTTTTAAACAAAACAGCTCTTAGTTGTGTTGAAGAGTGAATTTGCATGGTGGTGGAGAGAAATGAGTGGCAGAATGATCAAATAGGACGTCAGAAAAAGAGATTGAGTTTTGAAAACTTTTCCCTAACCATAAGCATTTTAAAAGATTGTGTAATGGTATCAAAAATTTAAACATGTTTTTATGAAAAAGAGGCAGGTGTGCATTGTAGCATTAAATCACATTGAAAGTCATTCATGAGCAATACATTTAAAAACATCTAAAACTATATCAGGTGGAGATTAGTGTTATGCAATTTCATAGTTTTTATATAATTTTTTGTAAGAGAAGATTCTGAAAAACCTCTTTTATCACTGGATCAAAGTTGTGAATTTGCCAACATATTTTTCTGTGATAGCAAAGATATTCAAGAGATAACTAGAAATTGGATCTGAAATAATAGTCCATCTCTGGGCTTGCATCTCTTTCTGTTGATGGGTAATTGCGTTGTATCTAAAGTACTACTTTCTGCCAGACTGGACCCACTGTGTCTCCGAAAAGTTTTTGTATTTGCACAAATTGATGCCAAAGATTAAATAGTTCATGGTTGTGATTTCAAGTTGGACTTATTGACACCTCTTCTTACTGAGTGCAAAAACAGATTGACGAGCAGTTTGTTTTAATCCTCTTGGGAAAGAGGTAGAATTACTACAGACTGCTTGTTGGGTGGTTTTTCACCAGTGTCTGCCAACTTTAACACCCACAATGAATCAGCTTGTTTCTAAATTTGTATAATTTAAGATACTGCGTACCAGAAAATAGGAAAAAAAACTATCAGAGCTTACATTTTTCTTAAGATTATAACAAAGTTGAAATTAAACCAATCCAAACAACTATTCCATGCAAACAAGAATCAAATATGGAAAATATTTTTGATATTAGTACCTGTTTATTTTAAACTATGTTTCTCAAATTATCAGTTAAAATTTTTTTGAAAGAATTTAAATCTTTCAGAACTAAGTGAAATACATAGATATTTTCCCTTTTTTTTTTTTAACACATCCACTCAGGCCTGTATAGTTCTTACTCTCTGATAGCTGAAGCTTTCAATCAGAGCCAGGGATCTTTCCCACCAGGCCAACAATCTCTAGTTCATTAGACATAAGGACCAGTGAGAGAACTTTTGGTTAAACTGAAATTTCAGGATCAGATAAATGTTGACCACTGCATCACTTCAATCATGGAACAAGATTTCTTGAAAGTGTATTTATTAATTTCTTTTTCTGGATTCTTCCCTGAGAAAGACTTATGACATTATGATGCACAACTAAACTTAGTCTCACGTGGTAGGCATGGAATATTTTAGAAAATTAATTTTGAGTAAACATTTGTCTCCTTCATTTTTACTATCAAAAATTTAAACTAAAGTTTGAGTTTGACTTTTCACACTGACTTTTGTCCTCTCTCAGCTTGTATCCATAGATGTATGCCTACTGTCTGCATAATATAACTTCACAGGTATATATTCAAATGGCTAATCAGGCTTTGGCCTCTTTCTTTGTCCATTAGGCATTAAAAATCCCATGCTTCAGTTACGAATTCAAACTTATTCATAAGTAAATAAATGAAGAAATTACATCTTGTTTACTTAGTATTAACACGCTCAACATAAGGAAAAGATCTCCTAAGGCCCTCTGCCTTTCTTGGCACAGATGGACACTGGTAAATTTCTTGCTAGATTCTAAGGCATGGCCTACATGTTTGCCCAGTAATTTTTTATGCCAATACTGGGCACTAAACAACTTGGTTTATATGGGAATTGATTGAAAAAAAGATAATTTTCCACTTTTTCTTGAATTTAACAAATTGTATTATACTGATTTTCAATTTATCAGTGTACTAACTTATCAAATTGAGCCCAGGAAAATGAAAAGGTACCATTCAAAGAGGAATAAACATCAAGTTAAGCAGATGTGTACCTTTTTATGGGAACAACAGTATCAATTGGAACTGAATTTGGACTGCATGGGGTGGGAGGTAGATGATGGTGACATTTCAAGTAATAACTGAACCATATTGTATTACTCAATTCACCTTTCATAAATAGAAAGTTCTTGTGTTAATTGCTTGAAACGTTTGATTATTGTGACTATGAAAATCAAAATAATAGTTTACAATCATATTTCTGTCAAATTCTAATCAAAGAATTAACTAATTCCACCAGTTGCACTCTAAACAGGTGTTGTTGAAGTTGTGCCACTTTGTAAATACTAAGGAGAATGATACTTTTACTCTTTGTCAGGAGGAAAATTACAGAAAGCCTACTTCTTAAAAAATACATTTCTGTGCTAAATGATTGCGAACACAGAAATGATCAAACTCCCATTTATTAGCAACTTTGAATTTATCTCTATTTCTCCTTCCTTGGAATTAGTTCTTTCCCATCTCCTTGGTCACTGGAAATCTTCCTAGTATCTTCTTGTCTTTAACTTTTCATCTTTCCCAGCTTCTATGTCAGAGCACTGCTTAGTGCAAAGAGCATTCCAAAGTTTTATAATAATATCTGCTTTAAACATAAAAAAACCTCTCATTGAAAATTAAGGAATTAGTTTATAGACTCTCTGAGGGTCCTGTATGGTTTAATTTTGTATGTCTAAATTATAGGATAATTGGTTGTCTAATTACTAAATAGTATCTAGTAGTTGCTCAACAAATGTATGTTAATTTAAAAATGATTTTCCAGAGCTTCATTGCTTTTAAATTAAATTAATTAATTAACGTTAATTAAGAAACATTAGTTATAATTGTACTAAGAGAGTTTCAGTGCTTCAAGATGATAATAGGCTACCCTGACTGAACGTTCTTCCCCCTTGACAGGTATTGCATATATTTATGAATGAATTAATTGCTGACTTATAAGCTAAGTACCTTTCATTAGTTTATTTTATATCTGAGGAAACTGAGGACTTGCCCATTATCTCAGTGCCATTCTTAGGGTTATAAGCTAAGTACCTTTCATTAGTTTATTTTATATCTGAGGAAACTGAGGACTTGCCCAATATCTCAGTGCCATTCTTAGGGTTATAATATAAACACAACCTTACTACAAAACACACTGTCTTTACCACTCTTCTTTAAAATAAAAATTGACCATCCATTGAGCGAAGATTACTGTTTCCCAAATATTTGGATTTCATGATAGGGTTGACAATTTTAGTTTTATCAAGAATGGTATGACAAAATTACTATTGCCCAAACTGTGTACAATAAAACATATTAAATATATCTTAGCACAAAAATTGAAATTATAATAATCATAATAATGGAGAGTTCTTTAATATCTACATTATAAAATGATGAGCCAGTCAGTGCATTGTCCTCATTTCATTGCTCCCTGATTGCAGTGCTGTCATAGATGGCAACTGCAAATATATTGACATTGGGGAAACTTTTCAGTATATTATACACTTTTGCCAAGAAGCTTTCTATTTCCATTTGTTTCCTTCTACCTAGGATAGATTTTAACATGCCCTAGAAGTCTATACCTAGCAAGAGGGCATGATTTTGCTCCTTTTGGAAATGAAAACATGACCATTTCGCCAGCTGACCTGCATTTCAGGGTATCTGGGCATGAAGCCAGCAGCCTTAGAGAATTAAAGTAGGATGAAATCCTCTTGAGTTCACATCCAAGAAGGTATTTTTAAGTGCCCTCAGGGATCAAAGGCAAGAATAAAACTGATTCTTTATAACGGGCTAACACAAATTGATAGTAGCATGAATAAATAGCAGTGTTTGAGGCACTTAAAACATGAGTATTCACAAAAAAGACAAACTGATGCCATTTGCATTAGAAGAAAATGCATGGATCTAGAGACTTTCATACTAAGTGAAATAAGCCATAAAGAAAAAGACAAATACCATGTGATATCACTTATTTGTGGAATCTAAAATATGGAACAGATTATCCTATCTAAAACTAACAAACAAACAAATAAACAAAGAACAGAAATTGATCATGGCCAAGAGCAGACGAGGTTCCTGAGGGGGAAAGGAGAGGGAGTGTGATGGATGGGCAGTTTGGGGATACAACCTGTTATATTTGGAATAGATGGGCATTGGGATCCTACTGTACATCACAGGGAAATGTGTGTGATTGGATAACTTTGTTGTACAACAGAACCTGATGAAAGATTGTAAATCAAAAATACTTTAATAAAAAAAATGACTATCTCTTCAAAGGTACAAGTTCAATTTTATTTTGCTCTTTGGCTGCAGACTCAGCACTGATTCAGTTGCACTGCTTAACTCTTTCTTTTGGCAGATGAAAGCTCACATTTTCCTGTATTTCCTTATGGGTTAAAAATGTTTGCAAAGTGGAACACAGAAGATGGCACCCATGAGTAGTATACAGATCTTCCTTCACTGATGATGGGGTTATGTCCCAATGAACATATCATAGTTTGAAAATGTTATAAGTCAAAAATGCATTTAATATACCTAGTCTATCAAAAATAATAGCTTAGTCTAGCTTACCTTAAATGCTCAGAACACTTGCACTAGTCTGCAGTTGGGCAAAATCATCTAACACAAAGCCTATTATATAATAAAGTAGCTTATTGAATTCCATAATGAAAATGAAAAACAGAATGCTTGTAGGGATATAGAATGGTTGTAAGTGTATCGGTTATTTCCCCCTGGCGATTGCATAGCTGCCTGGGAGCTACAGCTCCCTGCACCTGCCAAGCATCAAGAGAGAATATCCTACTGAATATCACTAATATGAGAAAAAATCAAAATTCAGAATTCAAGGTGAAGTTTCTATTGAGTGCTAATTGCTTCTGCACCATTGTAAAGTGAAAAAATCCTAAGCCACAGACCATCTGTATTTTTATTCTCCCTAAGTAAAACAGAATAATGTACATTACCTATTTCACTCAAAATACAGTTCATCAGTTATATTTTATTTAAGTCATAGTCATTTCATATTTGTAATATACAGACTGTATACTCTAATTCATAAATTGTCTTTTTACTTAAAGACATTGCCAGCATACTTAAATATTCCCCCGCCACTCCCGTCACCTTCTGAGAAGTGAGGGATAAAGTATCACCCCTCCAGTAAAAGGTGGATTCCTCCTTCTCTGCTCCTCTGGATGCCACCCTAGCTGGCTTTCTTCAGAATTTCTCTTCTGTTTGTATCCCTTCAACTTTCGTTTTCATCTGTCTCACCCTTATCCTGGATTATTCACTTAAGCCCAGGCTCTCCAACCTCAAAGCAAAAATAAAACAGAAAAACTAAACAAGTTCTCCCTTATTGCCACTGCTCCACTTTCTGTTTACTTTCATACAAAAGTTTCTTGAAAAGTTTCGTATGAAGGTCTGCACACAAAAAATCAAGGTTTTGATGATATCAATGACATAAAGGAAATATGGAGGCTGGGGAAGTTTATTTTTAATTGACTGTACTTTTAGGCAAGAATAGCTCATGAAAATGTGTACCAAGGTCTCTCTTTTATTTTTAATGAGTTATCTTTTGTTGTATATTATATGTCAAAAACTAGATCTAAAAAGCATATATCTATTACCTCACAGTTTGGGTTGAACAGGAATGGGGGCCCTCAGCTTCAGAGACTCTCACAGACTATAATCAAGGAATCTTCTGTTTTCGATCATCTCAAAGCCAAACAGGATAAGGACCCACTTCCAAGCTCATTCAGTTCTTTGTAATATTCATTTCTTGGGTTTTCGGACTGAAAGCCTCAGTTCTTTGCCAGGCAGGCTTCTCCATCATGGAAGTTTTCTCCATCAAATTCTATCAGCTGAGAAAAACATAGAGCAGATGCCGATGAGATCGATGCCACAATCTTTAGTCACCTAATCAGAGAAGGGACATCTCTTCACTTTTGCCATATTTTGCAGGTTAGAAGCAAATCAGTAAACCCATAACAAGAGGAAGGATTATACAAAAGTATGAATAGCAGTACATGTGGATCACTGAGCACTATTTTAGAAGTCTGCATTCATTTCCCCAACTTCTGACAAAGTACATGTCAAAAATTATTCTCCAGAAGAAAAATAATGTAAGTGAATTGATAAGAAAAATCTAAATGTGATATTGAAAATTATATAAACACGTGCTGATTTTTTATTAAGTGCATAAAAACAGCTTATGCATGAACAAGTGCAATGTGATTCATATTTTATTGAAATAACCAAATGGAAAACATCAGCAGTATAAAATAAGGTGATGGCACAATTTCAGATTATAAGGAAAAAACATGTGTATAGTTTCACATACTTTTTTTTTTCCCCAGTATGTATAGTAGAAAAGACAAGGGCAAGGGCAATTAACACAAAATGTAATAGTATTGTGCCAGAGAATGTTCTAAGTGTTTTATGCATGTTATTATGTATATAAGTATTTTACATATATCATCTTATGAGGAAGCAATTGCTATTATTAACCTCATTTTAAAGATGAGGAAACTCAGAGCCACAGTATCATGGTTAATAAGAGATGGGGTTAGAATTTAAGCTTAGACTTTCTGACCCCAGAGTCCATACTCTTAAATACCAGACAAAACTGTCCAATTGTTACCTTCAATAAGTTTCAGTAGGTATTTCTGTAATAATAGGCCAAGCAAGAATTACTTCTAGTTCAAAAGCAGCAGACTACAACTGGCAAAGGATAACATTTTTTAACTCTGTGTCCTAAACTAAAATATTCCGAGAGCGAAAAGAATTTTTCTTAATAATCATGAAGGAGAAACAAGCATAAGCAAGCCAGCGTTCCAGGCAAATTGAGATATTTGGTGACCTTATTTTTCTGGAATGCACCAGGATTGGCTTGTTGAGAGGGCTTTCCAAGGGAATTTTCAGAGCAGGGAAAACTGGTAACTTCCTATCTTTGACTCTCTATGAGTGTAAACTTTGTTTATGGACCAAATAGCACTGCTTCAATATCAATGGGCAACAACCTCTTCTCACCCACCTACAAAAGCTTCCTTCTCTTTACATGTGCAAGAACAGTTGAGAAACTAATGGTACCAAGACAAAGTTACACATTTCAAAGAGCATGAACAAGGCTAAGATTGTAATAAAACATCACTTGGTTAACTAATATAGCCCATCCCTAGTTCTGCCAGTTAGCATAAACTACTACATAAGGCAAATTCTGATTTTAATTAGATCAGTGGCATTTGACTGGGGGTGATATTGCCTTCAGGGGAATTTTGGCGATTTCTAGAAAAAATTTTCAGTTGTCATAACTGGGGAAGTTTCTGGCATCTAGTGGCAGACAGAGGCCAGGTATGCCACTAAACATCCTGTAATGTATAGGATACCCCTCTCCTCCCTGCTCGCCAAACTGCCTCCTCTGACCCACTGCCTCAGCAGCAAAGAATTATGTAGACCAAATTGCCAGTGGCACTGAGTTTGGGAGACCATACTTAATATGAAGGAAAAAATGAAGAGCTCTTTACTCCTCTATTTCTTTTTCCTCTTTACTGTGAAAAGAATTGGCAACTTATATGCTTCAATAAAAGGAATCTGTTTAAATGGTGAGGACAGTCATTAGGACCATGGGTTAGTGAATTTCAGTATAGAGTAAATGAAATCCTCACTTCAGCTTTCTGAATTCAGACCGGATTTCATTAAGAATTTCACAAGTGTATCTTCAACAAATTCATAAAAATATGTCTAATTCTCTTGGCATTCTATATCAGAAATAATGCAGTAAACCATCTTCTCCTTCAAACAATTTCACGTTATTATTTGTTATCAAAAACTGCTGTACAGTTCTGAAAGGGCAATATTAAAGAGAGAGGGAGAAAAGTGCCGTTTAGGCCAACTCAATGATAGATAAAAAGAGATTAAAAAGTGTTGACTATCCTAATTTTAAAAAGTAGCATGCTCTGGCTTAAATTAATAAACTGAATACATTTGAAGCAACTATAAAATATTTTAAGAACGTATATTTAAATGAAAAAGGGATATCTCAAACATTAGGTCATTATAATGGCTTATTCCTATCAGTGTTCACGCATTTTTAAAATATATTTCAGCTACATAATTATACAGAAAAATGAATTTATGCAAATTTTTAATATACATTTTTAGAAAAGTCATTAGGAAAATAATGTGGACATGTGACATCATAGCTATATATGTATTATGCTTATACTCACAAACCAACTTGGAAAGAAAAGGACTTGAATTATATTAACAATTTTTTAATAGCTAAAACTTTGGAAGTGAAACTGGCTACTGTTTTGCTTTTGTTTTTGTTTTTATATCAGTAAATATGGAAAGACACGAACGAGCAAATAAAGATTACATAACATATAACCACTCACAGGACATCAGCATTAAGATTTTATTTTTCTAATTAAAATATAGGTGATTTGTAGTATTGTGCCAATTTCTGCTATCATCTTCTATCTTGTCTATACAAAGAGACTAGATAAAATCCCCTGTGCTGTACATTAGGACCTCTTTGCTTACCCGTTCTAAATGTAATAGTTTGCATCTACTAACCCCAAACTCCAAGGCCATCCCACTCCTTCTCCTCTCCCCCTTGGCAACCACAAATCTATTCTCTATGCCTGTGAGTCTGTTTCTGTTTTGCATGTACTTTCATTTGTGCCTTATTTTAGATTCCCCATGTAAGTGCTATGGTATTTGCTTTCTGATATGGCATTTAGATTCCACATGTAAGTGACATAGTATATGCTT
>PVHT021183618.1:3553702-3581893 GCA_004024745.2 Catagonus wagneri | reverse complement strand
ACCACAGCCACAGCAACGCAGGATCCAAGCTGCATCTGCAACCTACATTACAGCTCACGGCAACACCAGATCCTTAACCTACTGAGTGAGGCCAGGGGTCAAACCCGCAACCTCATGGTTCCTGGTCGGATTCATTTCCTCTTTGCCACAAAGGGAACTCCTGTATGTACCTCATCTTCTTAATCCATTCACTGGTCAGTGGACATTTAGGTTGTTTCCATGTCTTGGCTATTGTGAATAGCACTGCAATGAACACAGGGGTGCATGAATCTTTTTGAATTACAGTTTTGTCTTTCTGTGCTTTCTGTTTTATATTTTTTTTCTGTTATTTTGAAGACAATTTGAAGTTCAATATAAACAATCATTTAATAATAAGATTGGTCAAAAGGCTAATTGCTGCTTTTTAAAGTATACGTGAGTATAATTAGCTCTGTTATTTCTTACTCTTCATTCTTTTATTAGCCTTACTATTTTAATTTTTGTAAGAATTTTCCATTTATAATAAAGTCATCTATAAAATACCTCTAAGATACTTCCCATGTAGTTTGGAACCTGGTTTCCATCCTAAGTACATTTTCTAAGTGATAGAAATGTTGTGACTAGTCCTAACTCAATTTTCCTATATCCTTTTCTATAAAATACACACATGTATGTACACACAAACACATGTCATTACATTATTTGATCACAAGTTTAAATTAATATTTAAGAGTTATTCATAAGGAGTCCCCGCTGTGGTACAATGGCTTAAACATCCAACTGTAGGAGTTCCCATTCTGGCTCAGCAGGTTGAGAACCCAACATGGTATCCATCAGGATGTGGGTTCGACCCTTGGCTTAACTCAGTGGGTTAAAGATCCAGTGTTGATGCAAACTGAGGAGGAAGTGTGGCTCAAATCTGATGTTGCCATGGCTGTGGTGTGGACCTGTAGCTGCACCTCCCATTTGACCCGTAGCCCCAGAATTTCCACATGTTGCAGGTGCAGCCATTAAAAAAAAATGAATCTGAGGATCTGACTGCAGTGCCTTGGGTGGCTGTGGAGGCTCAGGCTCCATACCTGGCCTAGGCGTGGGTTAAAAGATCTGGCATTGTGGCAGCTCGGGCTCAAGATTTAATCCCTGACCCAGGAACTTCCATATGCCATGGCCGTAAAAAATGAATTATTTATAAGGAAACTTGCCATATATAATCTTAAGGTATCTATCCCAAATATGACCATATAAATCAAATTTTGTTAAGACTATAATGAGTCTGAGACTTCATGCTACTTGCAAGTTATTAAGCTAGTTTACCAACATTACATGAACGCTGGCATCTTGAGATTCTGGACTCAGAGACAAAAGATAGTTTATTTCCCACTGCACTAGTAGTACCCAATGTATGTTCATTTTCTTATGGTTGTTCCCCGACCCTGAATTCCCACAGGATGATGCAACCAGGCAAAGAGATGCCTGGACATGCAATGAGTTTTATAATGAAGAGATTGTAATTTCGGGGACCACATGTCTTTCATAATGTGCTGCAAGCAAACTTATCCTTTTGCCTTGGAGGGAAGTATTATCTTTATTTTAGAAAAAAATCAACAAACTGCTCTTTGCTCCAGATGTAGACACTATCTCTGTCTTCCAGTTCTGGTTGCTATACAAACATCTCTGAAAAGATAATCTGGAACAAGTGATTGCAGAAATGTTAGATATCTATGGAGAATTATCTGCCAACGTGGGATAGCCCAATGATGAAGAGTCATTGACATGTACAACTGCATGCGTATTGTGTAGTTTTATAATCTACATAGTTTAACATAGAATTATGTCTGAAACAGACATAAATATTCTCTTCCCAAGACACAGTATACATTTTTGAAATGGGTAATTGACTGTTCAAATATTAAAACAATTATGAAGTCCCCCCCACTCGATTCTTTTCCCCTCTATTTTCCTACTGTCTAACATTAACCACTTTTTCAGTGTCCTAGATATCCTTTATTACTTTTGTTAATGCAAATGTGAACAAATATGAACAAATTTGTGTTTTCCCAGTTTCTTAAGTAAAAGTAGCATACTATTTTACAATTCCAGTGATATTTTTCTTGGTACATATTGAATCATTTTCCCTGTATGTGTTTGTGTATATATATATATATATATATAGAGAGAGAGAGAGAGAGAGAGAGAGAGAGAGCACATGCACTTCATCTTTTTTATATTTACGTAATATTTCATTATGTTGATATACTTTAGTTTCAACTATAAAAGTCTTTATCATTAAATAAATGCATTTTTCTATCTTTTGTTACTTCAAAATGCAAACAGTTATGGTATATACATCACTTTACACCTGTCCGGGAATAACTTCAGGATAACTTCAGAAGTAGCATTATTGAGTCAAAGGGAAAATGTAGTTGAAAAATTTTGATAGATATTGCCAAATTACCTTCCATAGATATAAGATTTTGCACTCTTGCCAGCAGTGTATACATACAATTACGTCAGAGAGCTTTATTTAAATGAATGATGCTCAAACTGGATATTCATCTGGAAATGATAAAATTGATCCATAATGCATACCATATACTAGTGTAAACTTCAAATAAACCCGTGATTCAAATACAAAAAAAAAGCCATAAATACTAGAAGAAAACATAGGTAAATGGCTTGCATACCTAAATAGATAAAGCTGTTTTAAACACAAACACAAACATACACAAACATACAGAGAATCCTTCTATATGACAATTATAATACAAAATGGTATCAATGACAGTAAGGTGAAAACACTGAAAAGAACAATGAGGGAACAGTAGCCTTGTAAGTTTTATTGAAGCAATAATGAAAAATCATGTGTTACTGGTTTGTGAGTGGACAAGAAGAAATAAGAAAAAAGCTCAAACACAGATGGTAATTTAAGGAGCCATTTCAACAGAGCAATTAAAGCTAGACAGTTCCACATTATTGCGCCTTTATTTTTTCCCATTTCTCTAAAAGTTTTATTTATTTATTTATTTTTGTGTCTGTCAGTTCTTTCGCTTTGATGGGTTGTCTAGCCATACTCTGCTTGAGTTCTTGTATTTCTACTTTGAACTTTTCCTTTATTCTCTGATTGGTTCATCATTATTTTAATTGTTTTTAATTCACTGCAGAATGTTTACAATGCCTGAATGCCCCACAGCAATGTTTCCTTGAGGAATAATTTTATAGAAGAGTCACAAAATCACATGGCTCTCTGTCATTTATCTAATACTTATTTGAAAGTTTTCCTTCTTCCTTTTTGGTTACCTCTGTTTGGACAAGTGGCAGTTTTAAGGACCAGTTAGTTCTTTGCAAAAGTTTCCTCCCTGGGAAGGGAGGGGCATAAGCAAGAGTGGCGGGGTGGATGCCTTGCCCTTGCACAGGGCTTCTTCCTCACTTGATGCGATGATTTGATCTTCCCTTCTGTCCAGCCATAACTTTGCTGCTTCTCTAAATACAAGCAGGCACTAAAGACTTTTCCCTACCTTCCCTTACACTCCCAGTTTCTTCTTCAGCTGCTCTCCCCGTGAATGCATCCAGTATGATTCCCTCACTTTTGGAAGGTGTTTCTTGCTGGTGCTTTCAGAGCTGTTCACTGTGCATTTTCCCTACCTCCTCTTTACTTCTCTACTGCTACTTTTGCTTCTTTGGAGAAATCTGTTCTGCTCATAGTATTTTTTTACTAATGACAGGGTGCTCACCTTTTGGGAAGGATTTTTAAATTGAGATGTCTGAAATTACCGTTGCTGGGATCCTGAGGCTCAGATCTCTCTGTAACTTCTTATAGAAATTCTTACACTGCTCTACCAGTCTCAGCTGTTTTAGTTACACTTAAAAGCATATTGCAATTTTCAAGTTTTATATCATACAGTTTCCATGAAAATTCACTTATGGATTGCCCCCACACCCTCCAACCACCTTTACTTTGTTTTTGGAGTAGAAATGATAAAATTCAGAATAAAGTTGCCACAGTGTTAATACTAGCAATCTTTTTGAGTGTTTTATTTTTATTGAGGGGCTTGAAGCCCATTTTAGAATTAAAAACACAAATTTAATCAACTATAAATGATAAACCCATTCCATACAAATATTGCTAATAGGCATATGATTTGATTAAACTAGGGAAATATAGCCTCATAAAGTTCTTTGAACATGATCTAGTTAGTATAAAAAGTTATATTCTTTATATTCTTGCCTAATCTTTATTGCAGCAGTTCAGAAAGTACAGGGACAGCTTTAAGAGGATTGATACTCTCTGGGGGGGATCTCAGGAGTTACATTTGAGAAGCTATTAACTGAGACTTTGAGTAACATGCTATCACTGTGAGAAAATTATATCAAGAAATGATTTTCTGGCTTCTTCTTACTCATTTCAAATTTCCCTGTAGCCAGCCTGAGCATTATATTTCAAGTTATTATTCACTCTACTGTGGTAGTAGGAAAAAAATTCCTATTTTTTTATTTTCTTTCGCATCGATACTGGCTTCCTTTTGGGTCATGATTGGTGAGGTAAGGTCATTTAGTAAACTTTGCAGACTTTGTAGTATTAGTCCATTAATTTATTACTTTGTCTTGCTCTGAAGTGAAAAAAAAGGAAAAAAAGACTAAAAACTACTGATTGATTGACAGCCTATCTCAGAAGCAAATAGTGTTTTTTCTATCTATTTTAACATTATTTATCATTTTATTTTGGCCATAAGATCTGCTCTTTTCTTATAATGCCAAACCCTTTAATCTTTTACTGACCATTTTCAGAAATTACCAAAAAGACCGTTCTATTTAATAGTCATAATAGAACACACATTTTAATGAGTATTGGTTTTCATAATATCCATTATAGGAAGTTATAAAATTATTCCACTCAGTGTTGTCATTTACCTGGTCATTGTAGACAAGTATTTCATTTTCTTTCAGAGTGTGTTTCAGTCAACATTGGACATGGAGTTCCCGTTGTGGCTCAGTGATTAACAAATCCGACTAGAAACCATGAGGTTGTGGGTTTGATACCTGGCCGTGCTCAGTGCATTAAGCATCCGGCGTTGCCGTGAGCTGTGGTGTAGGTTGCAGACGCAGCTCGGATCCCGCGTTGCTGTGGCTGTGGCGAAGGCCGGCAGCTACAGCTCCTGTTAGACCCCTAGCCTGGGAACCTCCATATGCCGTGGGTGCGGCTCTAGATAAAGGCAAAAAGACAAAAAAAAAAAAGTGGACAGCCAATCATCATTTTGTAGTAACTCACTACTTCTTTTGATCCAGAGTTGGTTTGGATGAGCTAGGTTGATAGATCTCAGCTGGACTCTGCAGTTAATTGAAGGGTTGCCTGAGCTGTGGCTGTGTCAGCTTTACCTGAGAGAGATCACGACATGTAGTTTCCCATTCCACATCAGCCTCACTGCTGTTTACTGCCATGGTAAATGGCAGCAGTCAAGAAAGAGAACAGAAGCATTCCATTGGCCAAAGCAAGTCTCAAAGCCATCCCAGATTCAAAGAGTAGAGAAACAGACAACACCCTTTGTAGTTAGAGCTGCAAAGTCACATTGCATTGCAAAAAGGTGTGCAAACAGGGAAATGTGAATAACTGAGGCCATTTGTGTAATAAGTGTACCAATCCTTTCAATATGGAAATATCCCATCCCACCTTTAGTATTTCTGTTATTTATAGTGATCTTCCTTTTGTTTTTTCAGTAGGCATATGTCTCAAGACCTGGGACAATCAGTGTTCCCAAAGCCTCTGATACAATGATTGATCAGGGCTGAGCATATAACCAAAAAATCTCTTATTTTTGGAATAGAAGCTGATGGGGTACTTGTAGAATAAAGGGAGGTTGACAAAGGAAATACAAGAGATGAAGAAAGAAATAGAGCCCTGGTACATTATTTTAGCCCTTAGACTCAAATTTCCTGAGGCTAGAATTGATTTATATTCCTAGAAGTCATGTTAATACTTATAGTCATGTTAATACTTTATATTCCTAGAAGTCATGTTAATACTTACATTATATAATAAACCCCTTTTTACTCATTCAGTAAATTGATCACTTATTTAAAACATTTATTAAATGAAAGATTCGGTTAGGCTCTGAGTTTTATGACTGAAGGAGACAAAGTCACTATCCTCGTGGATCTTACATTTTTAATAATATTTAAAATATTGAAATATTTAGCTTTGCAGAAAAACATTTGACTGTTGCTAATATTAAGAGTGTCAGTGTTAAAATGGTGAAGGTTGAATGATACATTATTTGAAAGTTAAGTTTCAAAAAACATGTTCAGCTCTTTTTGAGACGTGACCAGCAGAGTGAGAAAATCTATTTTATTCGTTTTTCGAAAGTTGCCCTTTTCTAATGTCAAGTAAGTACAGAATGGATGAACTTTGGATGTGTCAGTCTTGGAGTGTTATGCAATTTGTTATGAGTATGAATTAGTCAGTCTGAGCCTTTGAGTGCATTAGAAACAAGGAAGATGAGCTGAACACTTTCTTAAAGGGCAAAAATACTCTTAGGTCTGTTTAGTGCAGTTTGTGTGCCATTTCTTTTACAGTGGAGACTTCTTAGTTTTACTGTACAGTTATCTGCCAGTATAGCCTCAAAAGTATTATGGTCAGGATTTAATGGATGGAAGATGTGGAATAAAGTAATGACATGCTTTATTGGATTGACTTACTACCCAAAAATGAATAGATCTTCTCCCACAAAAGCTGAAAGATATAAAGACATTTTTTTCCTACAGTTGTTGTGATTTAACTTTGTCCCAGCTTAAAATTAAATAATTCATTCACTCAACAAGCATTTTATCTGAAAATGACAAAGCCATTAGTGCAATTTTCATTTTAACTATATTCACAAGTTTTCTAGTTGAAGTGGTTAGTGTCTTTAATATTATAAAAGCACACAGACATATCCTGAAAAGACACTTGACGGTGAAAGGTCTAGGACATATGTAGTAATACCCATATACTAAAGCCACAATATGATCCTAGAATGCTGGGAAGTAAAAAGAGTTATATGGAGCCGGGTGCTGGACTGGAAAGATATCCATTCATGTTTGTTTCCCCTTCTTCTGCTTTCCTTAATTTCTGACAGCTTCCATCTGAACAATACAATATGCTCTTGTTTTGGGGACATTCTCTCTCTCTTTTTTTTAAGTGCAGAACCTGCGGTATATGGAGGTTCCCAGGCTAGGGGTTGAATCAGAGCTACAGCTGCTGGCCTAGGTCACGGGCACAGCAACGTGGGATCCGAGCTGCATCTGCAGCCTACACCACACCTCAAGGCAATGCTGGATCCTTAACCCACTGAGTAAGGCCAGGGGTCAAACACACATCCTCATGGATCCTAGTCAGGTTCATTAACCACTGAGCCACGGAGACACCCCCTGTTTTGGGGACATGCTTAATGAAGATAGTACATGTATATACAAAAAAAATATATGCATTTTTATTCTGCTCTGATTCTGAGAATTATCCCTCCCCATTTCATTTAATTCCTGTGACACTGTCAGAGAAGGAGGCCTGTGATTTCTACCCTGTGCTCTGGCTATGTCATCACCCAGAACAGAGACTGGTTCACAGCTGAGTGCATTCCCTAAAGTGAGTCAGTCAGGACCCTTATAGTATTGACACTGTGGGAGAGATTTGTTATACTTGCATTTATTTTTGAGAGAATTTTAATAGAGTGTTTCTAATTGCCGAACACTAATTCTTAGTGTTTTATGCAGAAGAAATCACTAATTCTCACAATGATTTTATAAGCTTTAATACTATGATTATACCCTATACCGAAGAGAGAACCCGAAGCTTAGAGGTGTCAAGTCGCCCAAGGTCACTGGAGTTAGTAAGCTGCAAAACTAGAATTCTAAATGATACTGGCTCAAGATGCTTTCTCTTAACTATCTTATGATATTATTTCTGTTCTGAAATTGTCAATTATCAGCACCACATAAGCCTGAGTATACTATAGGTCTTGTTTGAAAATACAACCAACAGAATAAGAGCATAGCCAAAAATAACAATAATAATGATATACCAATAAAACAATAACAACAGAGAGGGAGAGACAGGCTCACAATAACATTATTTGAACATATTTCTGATCAATCTTAGAATGAATCACAACACTTCCTCCTTCCATTCTAATATCTTTGGTAGGCTATTTCTTCTCCAGAAAATATAGAAAGCACAAATATTACCATGTGATACCCAAGATTCTTTGCTGTCACTTTCTAATATCCTGGAGACAGATCAAAATGACTATTTTGAGAATTTAAAAAAATAGGGTAAATGGCTATCTTTCCTGGGATTAGCCTGAGTGTTTATACATTTCCTTTTCCTTCCTTTCTGGTTTCATGCTAAGACTATTATATTGACATTGACTTTACTAATTCATATCTGTGAAAAATTCAGGTGAATGTGAGAGAGGTGGCACCATAATTACATGTCAGAAAATATTATATAATAAAAGAAAACTATCCGTGGGTGCTTTCACGCTCGATGGCATGAAAGCATATCTTAGGCCCCTTCATAACACAGAGATAATTCTGTCTTTTTCTAAACTAAAAGGGTCAGTTTGCAAAAAGTAGCAGTGAACTCAAGCAGAAGACTCCTACCAGATTGTCCTTGTACATACTCTGCATCTCCCTTCTCTAGGTTTCTATAGGCTCTCATCATACCCTCATTCTGAGCCAGCTATTCAGGTGTTTGGCTAGTTTGGGGTAATAATTATAGAAAAGTATTTCAGAGTTTTCAGTAAAAGGATTCTTTACCAAAATGAAGAAAAATTAATCATTGCTAGTGCACCCTATTTCTTGTAGATTATAAATAGACGTATCTGGAATTCCCATTGTGGCTCAAAGGGTCAAGAATCTGACTAGTATCTATGAGGGTGTGAATTCGATCTCTAGCCACACTCAGTGGGTTAAGGATCTTATGTTGCCCCAAGCTGCAGTGTAGGTCATGGATGCAGCTTGGATCCAGTGTCATTGTGGCTGTGGTGTAGGCTGGTAGCTGCAGCTCCAATTCGACCCCTGACCCTGGAGCTTCCATATGCCACAGGTACAGCCCTAATAATAATAATAATAATAATAATAATAATAATAATAAATGGAAATACCTGAGACTAAAAATGAAATAGTGAACAACAACAAAAAAAAGCAATAAGCCAGAGTTGTTTTAGCTTCCAGCACCAACTTAAAGAATACTTCTCCTCCTCATTCAGCTGGCAAAACATTCTAAACACAAAACTACTACCCAAATGTGATACTTCCTAGGGAGCCTGGTGCGTATTCTTTAGCAGTTGCTGAAGTTCTGAGCACACCATGACTTTCTTTACATGCAACTCTGCTGACTCTTCAGGACCTGTGGCTGAATGTCTTAATATCAAATATCTTTAGCTTTTAGACATTATTTTCAAAATCTTTTCGATTTTGCTCCACCAAATCAGATAAAACATGTATCCATATTAAAAAAATAACTCTGTGGCTCTTTGAATTATTTTCTTTACCAGTTGAAGCCAAAGGTTAAATTATCTCTATGATTCTTTGGTCTGAAACATTGTGGTTTCTTTTTGAGGAAAAATTGTTTTAGTAGTTTGTTATGGTGAGTTGTATCGCTACATGTATTTTCATAGTGAAATGTATTTATAAAGAGAGAATTTCTTAATCTTTTACTGAAAGTTTTCCTTAAATAGATCTTTTATTTTTTTCTAAATGTAATTTTATAGACTTTGGTTTGATCCTTTATTAGTCTTTAAGAGTTGAAACAACATTGTCTTTAATTACAGGAGTAATAAGCACAGCCAGATGAGTGTGTGTGATAAGTTCATTTAGACTTTTTTAAACAAAATACCAATTTGTTCCTGTTTGTTTAGTTATTTGTGGAGTCAGCTGCCTTAGTCTTATATAAGTTAGTGCACTGACACAATATAGATGGATTTACTTTGGCTGTTCCTTTAAATTCCTTTAGAGAACCATTAGGAACTCTGTTGACAATTACTAGTAGTTGAAGTTTTTAAGTGAATAAGTCACTATGTATATTCAAATTGCAATCAGAAACATTGTGTTGATTGTATACCTAGCTTCTTCCTCCACATCTAATTATTCACCAATCTTGTATATTATGTCTGTAAAATATTACTTGAATCCATCCATAAGAGCTATTGTAGGTACTTGTCATCTCTTGCCTGAAAGTTTAACTTTCTGCCTAACAATGTATGTATCCATTCTCTTATATCACCATTCAATCCATTCTCAACCTTGTCGACCTACTTTTTAATAAAGAAAAAATTTGCAGATAGTTCTCTTGATGAAGAGACTGGTGATACTCTATTTCAAAATAAAAATCTAAAATTCTTACCAAGATATGCTGAGACTTTTGAAAATTGTTTTTAATCATAGTTTCCCAGCTTAATTTCTAGCCAACGATTACCAAAAACACATTATACTTCAACACATGGGTGCTTGAGAATTTCCAAGCACTTTTTACCTTCCCTGACTGTTCTAAGTAGATTTCATTCAATGACATTTGCTGAGATGGGATTTTGTGCAAGATAATTTTCTGAGAGTTGCAATACAGGAAAAAAATAAATCAGACAAGGTCTTTGTTGTGTTCTAAATTATACTAAAAAGAGAGAGACCTAAACAAATGAATAAACATATATATATATATATATACATATAAATAAATACAATAAATATGAATGTTTCCATGTGTGATAATTTCAGATAGCAATAAGTGCTATGATGCAAATCAAAAGAATACGGTAAGTTAGACAAGTTGAAGGCAATTTAAATATAGCCATATTTATCACTTAGCATAGTAACAATAGCTAAATGTAACAGTGTGTTTACTGTTAGTACATATCCAAACACTTTTCATAGTTTAAGTCATATTACCAGGCAGATACAGTCACAGAGCTGGAGTAATGGAGTTTAAATCAATTGCCTAAACCATAACTAGTGAAACTAAGAAGATTCTCCCTCCAGAGTTTATAGTCTTAAGAATTACTCTGCTGCCTTTTTACACTTGACACTACAGTTATATTTGTCTATGCAATCCCTCCCCTCCAAGTCCCACCAATTGATTGTTGAGCTGTTTGTTGGAAGGGGTCATACCCAATTCATCTTCATATCATATGTGTCTGCATGTGTTCAGCATTCACTAAATCACTGCTGATTATATTATACTCTTGAAGAATACACATTGAATGTACTAATCTTGTCAAGTTGCATACACATTTTACATGTTCAATGGGGAAAAAAGAGAGGATTCTCCATAACTTCAGAATTTTTAAATTAGTTTAGGTTGTATATACTTTCTAACTCTAATACTGTATACAGAGTGGGGCAAGAGGCTGTCCACTCCTGATTCACATGCTAAACCTTTGTGTCACTTGCTAAACCTTGGTAGAAGTAGGAGAGCTTCCCTTGGTTATAAATTAATTATCCATGAATCTCTCATGTTACTTCATGTCTAGGCATTAACAGTCAGTCTGCCCAGATTTATTTATATTCCAGTATAGTAAAGAGAGGGATATATCTCATTCCCACCCCTGGAGAACATTATTCACTTACACTCCAGGGTAACAGAGATAATTTCTCTCTCTTTAGAAAAGAAGATGCTCAGGTTGCCAGCAGCATCTGCATAAGACCAAGGACTTTCTAATCTCTGGCTTCCTTCCTTTTAATACATTCTCACAGTGCATGCATTCAACAGCCAGCCCTAATCTTGCTGCTGTGTTGGAACCACGGCTCAGTTAACCAGCACTAAGATAATATTATGTCTACTGCCATTTTTGTTAAGTAAAAAACTTTGTCTCTCTGGCCCAGAGGTCTCATGTTTTTTCTGCTAGCATGTATGAAACTGTAGCAAGATATCTTGCAAGAAGAATAAGATTTCAATTTCTTCATAATTCTAGACTTAAAAACTCATAGAAAATCAGAAGAGCCATGAATCCTGGGGAGTTAAAATCCAAAATTATTCATTACTGATGGAGCAAAGTATTGACATCAGGAACTATGTTTTTCCTACAGTTATTCATCTGATAGGAAGCAGCATCTGACTTTAGAAGATACTTGCTCTAGTTTACCTTAACAAAGGAGTGATTAGTAATACAAACAGTAACACCCCAGTTCACACCCTGCAGTGCAGTGAGAACAGTCATTTTAAATAATATTTAATAAACATTTAAATAATGTTTAAATATTTAAAAATAATTTTATATAATATTTAAGTAAATTTCCTTCCTCAGAGTTCTTAGTAACACACACATCAAGGATTGTACCTGCACACCTGTTTCACCATTGGTGGATAGTTCATGAGAGTTAGAGATCATTTCACTATGATGCAAATTAGATGATACATTGTTGCTAGCCTAATCCACCAGTTCAAGCCACTGTTTAGGTGGTTAAGACATATAGATCAACACAATTGTATTTTCTAGAAATAAGTGACAGATATCTAAAAGTAAAAAGAATAGTATGTACATACTGCTACTTTGATTTACTGCACCTCATGAGAGCTTAGTACAAAACCTTCTGAAGAAATGTTCTATTTCATATTTCCCCACTAGCTAATCTGATAAATTCATTCTCTTCTGAGAATTTTTAATGATATAAATCCTCTTTTTTGAATAAAGATAAATCTCCTTTTTTTCCCAATTATTGTATCTTTTCTTTGTTTATTGATCTGTCTTCCCTTGTTGGAGAACCCAGGGTATCTAATGCAGTGATGAACAGTGATTCTGATAGTGTTTTTGTTTTGTCCGCAACTCTGGGAGGAGCATTCAGTTTTTATCATTCAGTGATATGAGCTGTAGGTTTCACACAGATGTCCTTAGTTGGCTTGAGGAAGTTCTCTTTTTGTTATCAGCAGGCTAGCTGGGTTACTTGATGCTGCTGAAGTTTCTGACTGGCACTGTCTCTTCTGTCTCAATCTATTATTGACTGAAACATGTCATTTGAACCCCAAGTTAGGTGACATAAAAATATAGTCTGTTTTGTGGAAGAAACTTCAAATTCATATGACTTTGGTTACAGGAAGAGTGAATAACTGCAGCAAATAATGCAACCTACTAGTTGAAGCAAATATTGAAAAGTATAATAATTGTTGAAACAATAGATATTAATTATACTTGTCTCTCAGCTTATATATATATATATATATTTGAACTTTTTTCTTCTCTCTTTTTTTTTTTTTTTTTTTTTTTTTGCTTTTTAGGGCTGCAACCTTGGCATATGGAAGTTCTCAGGCTAGGGGTCCAATCAGAGCTACAGCTGCCAGCCTACACCATAGCCATAAGAACACAGGATCTGAGCTGCATCTGTGACCTATACGCAGCTCACGGCAGTGCCAGATCCTTAACCCACTGAGAAAGGGCAGGGATCAAACCCACAACCCCATGGTTACTAGTCAGATTCGTTTCCGCTGAACCACAATGGGAACTCCTATTTGAACATTTTAATAGCAAAAAAACTTGAAAATCAAAATCAGTGAAAATATGAAAGCTGAAGGATTAGTATCTGTAATAGAAAAAGTGTTTTTAGAAATTGCTAAAAAATAATCCAAAATGAAAATGGCAAAGGATATGAATAGAAATGTTCAAGAGCACACCTAAATTGCTAATAAACATCAATATCACAAATAGTTTGAGGAATGGAAATTAATCTAAAGATGAGTAATACAAGAAATATTTTTAAGATTGAACACTGCCAGATGCAGTGATTCCAGAAAAGAAAATATTTCTATGCATTGTTAGTGGTTGTATGAATCCCTACAGCCTTTCATTCGAAAATAATTTAAATTGAAAATTGACCCAGTCACTTCTGCTAATCTATCCCATAAAAATATAACATCAGTAAATGCTTACTAAAGCATTGTAGTGACAGAAGAAAAATAATGTCCTTCAACTAATAAATGGTTGAATATAGTATCATACAGCCACTACAGAAAGAATTAATTCTTTACTGACTGGGAAATAATTTCACAGTGCATTCTTGACTGTAAAAGCCAAGATGTAGATAACCGTAGATAATGTGGTACTATGTTATTATTATTATTTTATTTTTATTTTTATTTTATTTTATGGCTGCACCCATGGCTTATAGAAGTTCTTAGCCCAGGGATTGAATCAGAGCCACAGCTGTGGCAATGCTGGATCCTTTAACCCACTGCACAGGACCAAGGATCAAACCTGCAACTCCTCAGAGACCTGACCCAGTGCAGTCAGATTCTTAACCCACTTCACCATGCCAGAAACTCTGCTACTATTTTTTTTAATAAGTTTGATAAATCCTATATACATATAAATATATTTGTCATCATACAATTATGATAAAATGACATATTATCATAGTCATATGATGACATATAAGTAGTAACTTACCAGGTTACAATCATTGGGTGTGGAAGAGTGGAGAATGGGGAAATAATGAACATAATAAAAAAATATATCCATGGAAAAATGCCCTGTACAACATGATATTTTAGATATAACTTTCTATAGATAAATAATGGTATATAGATCAGTGTCTTTTCTCCAGTCTCAGAATTCTGGGCTTCATCCTCAAAGCTAAGGTCAATGGACAGGAGGAACTCTCTGAAAAAAGGAACTGGACACATTCTCATGGGACCAGGGATGGCTAAACTGCCCCAGTGATTGTCACCCCAACATCCTACATAAGAGAATTCTGTTTACTAGAAAGGAGGATTTAAGGAAGGAACTTGAAAGACTGGGAATGCCCCTGTCTTTGTCTCGGCAGCACTGAGGGGAAGGGGGCACTAGGGATACTCCTCAGTGAGCTTGTCTGGAGGGTCTGAAGTATTATCCCCGACTCATTGTCTGTGGAGCAGGAGCTTAAGATATTTCTACATAGGAGTTCCCGCCGTGGCGCAGTGGTTAACGAATCCCACTGGGAACCATGAGGTTGCGGGTTCGATCCCTGCCCTTGCTCAGTGGGTTAACGATCCGGCGTTGCCATGAGCTGTGGTGTAGGTTGCAGACGCGGTTCGGATCCTGCGTTGCTGTGGCTGCGGCGCAGGCCAGTGGCTACAGCTCCGATTAGACCCCTAGCCTGGGAACCTCCACATGCCGCGGGTGCGGCCATAAAATGACAAAAAAGGCAAAAAAAAAGATATTTCTACATAGAACATGGAGCATGTCCTCAAGTTTGGAGCCCACCAGACCTTAAAAAAAAAACATATCTCAGTAAAATTTACCTGCAATGTTTTATTAGTTTCTTTGAAAGTAGTAAGGGGAAAGCCGTGTACAAATACTCTTCTGCTCGATGGTGGGACTAAGACACAAGGAACGACTCTGGCTTTAGTGCATGTTAGATTAAAGCTACCTTGAAAACACTTTATCTGGAAGGAACTTCTTTTGAAAAAGTCTATGAGGGGTACATTATCAGAGGCTAGACCCAAAGGGCCAATGTGAGATTTCAGAAGTTGGCAAAGTTCATGGTCCACACTGGCCAGTCCTGCAGTTGGGCAGTAAATGCAGGTGAAGAATCCACAAATGTGCCTTTGGAGAGAGAGAAAGAGAAAGAGAAAGGAATATAGAAGATATGGTGTTTGAACTTTTAGACACTTACGGTAGAAGATATCAGCACACAGTGAAGATAAATAGATAGCCACAGTGATTGAAAGACCTTTCCTTTTTTTAATTTTTTTTTAAAATTCTGGTCATAGTTGAGTGAGGAGAAAGGAGACTGCAAAAGACCACACTTACTTTCTTTTTACTACTGTTCTTTATTTTAAGGGGAGATAAGAACATTTACATTGAATATAAGATAAAATACTTATTTAGCATAGGCTAGGCTTTTATTTAGTGCCTGAAAATGACTGTTAAACTTTTGAGTTCTGACCACATGGCTGACAAGGGGCAGGGAAGTGAAAACCCTGAGAGCTTTTTAAACGTGAAAAATAAAACTGTTTCGTGCTTTCAACCTAAAGTTGTAACTTTAGTACATCTTTATAAAAACAGAGCATTTGGTAGTTTACACATTGTGCTTCACCTACCTACACACAAAAAGATTGGCCACTAAAACATTAATGCTATATCAAAGAAATAGATTTTCAGGTATATTTTTAACATGAAAGTGCAATTCCATTAAGTTATAACATGAACCTAGAATTAGAAATTGGTGCTCATCTTTATTTTAAAGCAAATGCATTTTCTTTAGGCTTATCTTTACCTGAAAGTCCCCAAACATCAGCAAAACCTCTCTCCCAGGACACATATACATGAGCACACATACAAGGATGCAAGGAGAAAGTCTCCCAAACTCTTCAGCACTAAGTTCTGACAGAGCTTCTGTGCAAAGATGCAATCTGCATGGCTCATTAAAGTGTGAGTCTCAATCAAAAAATACATAAAACCTTAAGTATTCAAATATGCAGCACAATCAAGGAACCATACCAGCTGATTGTTAAAATATGCAGCCTGTTCAGTAAATCCCATTAAAGACAATTTTAGAGACTAAAATGTTTGAAAATTAGTAAAATATGTGATTTTAGTTGCCAAGTATATTCGAATATTTCGAAGGATACAAGAAATTGTTGTGAAGAAAGATACAAAACATTCAAGCTCTGTCAGTGAAGGAAGCCTGCACTAGTTCTTTGGGTGTGCAGTTCTAGTATGACGAGAAGGAGCTAGAGAGCAGGAGTGAAAGATACGGTCTCCTCAATCACAGCTCTGCTTTTGAAAAAAATCTCAGGAAACTAGAGCATAGAATGGTGAATAACAAATGATTAAATTAGTTCTTCCTTCATTCCCCAGAGGAATAGCATCTTCCTTTCCTGGACAAGATACAAAGTGCCCAGGGGATAGTGACTAAGTCAGAGAAAGGGAGGTCTTGTGAAACTGGCAGAAATTGCCTTCTCATCTTTCAAGAAAATGCTGTTAGGCAAATCTGCCAATTTAGCACAGTTTTATTTTAAAATTACTTCCTGTTTTGTCCATTAACTTTTAAAACTCTTTCTCCCACAAATAAAAAAAAAAAAGCTGTAGCATGGAAATATCGTGGTTGATGCTTAGCAGCTTGATTACATTACATTACTTATTACTTGTGTCTTTATTTAATATGAGAAGGAATATTTAAAAATATTTATACAGTCTCTTCTTTTGGTGAATTCAACTTGTGATGGGAAAGGATCTACCTGGTTTCACATATGCAGGCGCTATGCAACCTTTCCATAAACGTGCAGATGGTTAGTTGGTAATATCAGTAGTCTCTTTTGCACAGATGGAGGAATAAAAATGATTAGTGGAAATTGCACAGGAAGATTCATTCAGATCATGGCAAATGTAACTGAGGAGGAGTTATGTTTATATTTGCATGCTAAAATAGGGCAAAAAGGGATTGGCCAGTGAAAAACACTGTAATCAATTCAGTGATCAGTACCCAGAAGTCCAATAATGTCTTAAATATGTGGTCATTTTATAAATACTCAGAAGGCTATGCTTTAACATTCTTCTTATACAGGCCTTTCACTCAGCTGAACACATTTATGGAAATCATATTCTCTTAGCAACAATAGTTTGGCTTAGAAACACCTTTGGGAAACTTTCCTCATTTTAAGTTTTCAAGTTCTCTCCTTAATGGATAAGCTTTGCAACTTTTCATGACTATGTAAAGGCTAGCATGGCATTTATGTAAAATAAGCAAAAAGCTTATAGTTACATCTGTAAGAGTTCTTGGTTTTTCTCAAGTCAAAGGATATCTGAGTTCTTTCACAGAGTTCCCACTATGGTACATAGGGGTCTGTGGCATTTCTGCAGCACCAGGACAGGTTTGATCCCTGACTGGGCATAGTGGGTTAAAGGACCTGGTGTTGCCACAGCTGAGGCATAGGTCTCAACCGTGGCTTGGATCTGATCCCTGGACTGGGAACTCCATGTGCTGTGAGGCAGCCAAAAAAAGAAAGAAAGAAAAAAGTACATCTAAGTTCATTAAAATCCCATTCTAGAAAGTGAGCATTTTAATTGTATACATTTATCTCTTATCTATCCCTGGGGTATTACTTGTAAGTTACTTAAGTATGTTGAGGAAAAAAATGAGTGTCTATTTTATATAGAGAAAATCACCATTGTGAAAGTTTGGAAAAATGATTCAACTTGCAAAATATTTTTTAAATATAAGGGTCAGTGGACTTCATTTAGAAAATTATGAATATATTGTTATTGGTATTTTTTTTAAGAAAAATGAGAAGTTCCCTGGTGGCTTAGTGCGTTAAGGATCTGGTGATGTCACTGCTGTGGCTTAAGTTCAGTTCCTGGCCCAGGAGCTTCTGAATGCCACAGGCACAGCCAAAAAAGAAAAAAAGAAAAAGAAAAAGAAAAATGAGATGAATTTTTAAATTCAATGAAATGTAAGCTATTTTTTAGACCATTAATTCATATTTTATTGAAATAATTTTTACATTTAAAGTTTTAGTTCAGTTTTAATATGCCACATGGCATTATAATATAGGATTTCTGAGAACTACTGTAAGGTTTTTCGAAGAATAATTTAAACACCGGTTAAAGTATAATCACAATGACACACAATGACAGCAAAAGTGTAATATACCTAGGGATAGACTTTTAAGAAATAGTCAGGCTACATGTGAAGAAAACTGTAATAGTCTCTATAGGCACACACAAAGTTTTGTGTATTTTGATATGAAGTTTTAAAAATATAGACATGCATGCAGTTCCCTTTGTGGCTCAGCAGTTAACAAAACCAACTAGTATCCATGAGGATGCGAGTTCGATTCCTGACCTCGTTCAGTGGGTTAAGGATCCGGCATTGCCATGAGCTGTGGTGTAGGTCACAGACATTACTCAGATCTTCGGTTGCTGTGCCTGTGGCATAGGCAGGCAGCTACTGCCCCAATTCAACCCCTAGCTGGGAGCTTCCACATGCTGCAGATGCAGCCCTAAAAAGACAAAAATAAAATGAAATAAAAACATAGACATGCATTGTCTTAGAGAGGATGACACAATAAAGATGTTAGATTTCTCTAAATATTTTTTTCCAGATTCAGTGAAATTACAATTACAATTCTAATGGGATTATTGGAAACTTGCTTAAATTGTTCAAAAGGTCATCTATAAGAATGAAAGGGCAAGAGATTATTAGAAATATCCAAAGAACAAAATAGGGTTGGGTCATGCCCTTTCAGTATTAAATGCCTAAGGGAAATATGGTAAAAATAAGTGTATAATACTGATTCAAAAATTGGCACATTAACCTATGAACCACAGCAAATAATCAAAAAATAGATATAAACAAAGATGAGAACTTAGTACAGGATAAAATTTGAAAAAAGTGTCATCACACATAAATAAGTGACTCATAAAGAAAACTTACTTTTTTATTTCATTCAACATTTTAGTCTTCAGTATCTACTACACCCAAAATCTGCTCCAGTTGCCAGAGATAGAAAACTCCAGAGAAAAGGTCCTTACCCTTACAGAGTATAAATCCTGGTGGGGGGAAATAAACAATAAATAACAAATCAATATATGGTATGTCCAGTAGTAAAAACACCACTGAGAAAAAGACTAAGGGCGGCAGAGTGTGATTGTTGACTAAAGCCGTGCTCTCTTATAGAAGGTGACTAGGGAAGTTGTCCTCCAAGAGGCATTTGTGCAACTAATGTGATACTTTTGTATAAAAGATTAGCAAAAATGAAGAGATTATATTAGCATAAGAATATAGGGAACAGTGTAGTTTCATGTGCTATTTAGATTGATAACTTTTCTTCTACCTATTTTGGTGATATGTATAAAATTCTTTTCATTAAGGATGTAATAAAACGTGGCAAATATTCATATTGAAGCACTTTTTATATTGGCATAAAAAGGAAATCACCTCAGATTTATTAAATGGTAGTGGTAAATAAAATTATGTTTTATCCAAAAAAGGAGAGATTATGTACCTGTGGAAAGACAGATAAAATGCTTTGTTTAATAAAAAAGTTATAAAATTGGAAATAAGTATAACTTTATTAGTATGAAATTATGTTAATCAGTTTGTATTTCTCTCTCTCTCACACACACATATCTGAAAGGTCATTTATCAAACTATTAATATAGATTGTCTAAGAGAGATGGGATTTTAATTGACTTTTACTTATTTACTTTTTTATTTGAATTATTTAGAGTGAGCATATCTTATTTTTATAATGGCTTATAAAAGTTATTTTCCTGTTTTAAAACACTCTATGTAAGCATCAATTCTGTAGTAGTTATAAAGAAGTTATCATAATGTTCATACAGGTTAATTAATGTACTTTCAAGCAAACACTTAAAGTGAAACAAAGATGTGAACTGAGAGTAAAGCCATGTTTTGTGAATGCGATAGAAATTGTCACTCTAAAGTCAGGTATCTAAGACACAGTTCCTTTTCTCTCCAGATTACCTTAAGTCAGATAGGAAGAAAGGAAGATCTTTAAAGGCAAGGGAGCTGTAGATATCTGAGTCACTAATCAAAAAAGACTATAGAAAGAAGGAAAGTAATGTGAAAATGTTCTAAAGTGGAGACGGTCTTAAGGTAACATGCTAAGGAAAGAATTCCCTTTCTTATCAATGTCTTCCTTTCTACCCTGGTCTCATCTTTCTACTTGAATAGGCAGGCACTGGGTGAATAAACCATAATCTTGTTGAAAAAGACTTCGCTGCGCTGAGTTGTTATTGAAAAGACACGGTGATATTAAATGTTTTGATCAATAAAATTATGAAAGAAAAAGAAAATGGTAAAAATTTAAAACAGCTGAAGTTTAGTGTGATTAAGTGCAGCTTGTACCTTCTATTTAAAATTTCTAGTGTTTTATTCTTAAATGTTGTTGAGCAATTTAGTTTACTGTTTAATAGCAACTAGTTTATCCTTGTAGGAGGTGTGTCCTATTTTAACCATTATCAAATGAAAAAGAATGATTTTCTTTTTTTAAAAAATGTCTATAAAAGGAAGTATTCTGGTCATTTGAAACTCAAGAAATGATGACAGCCCCCTCCCACTCCCCACAAAATCTCTTTCCTTCTGTTATTCCTTTCCAGATAGATATTTCTGCAATCTAAAAGATACATCAAGCCAGAAATTCAAGTGTCATCTTCAGTTCTTTCCTATCTCTTAACCAAATGCAATATCTGTCACTGAACTTTATTGATTTTCTTTAATGTCTTTAAAATGTGTCCTCCTTTTTTTTTTTTTTTAAATCTCACTGTCATAACCTTAGCTTGGGCTTTTATGATTTTTCACCTGGGTTGCTGCACAATCTCAAAACTCTGCTTTACTTTCCTATTTCTTGTTTTCTACAATCCATCCAACCCTTTGCTGTCAATAGCCTTTCTTAAGTTATAAATTCAGTGTACTTCACTTTGATGCTTAAAGGCATTGAACAGCATCTTCACATGTAAAATGGTATAGATAATATATCTTCTACCCATCCTCCCACTCTATTCTTCCTCAGAATCTAATATACTCACACTCTAGTCTTATTAAAATGCATGTAACGTCCTGAGTGTGGTTATGCCTCTATGCTTTTACACAGATATTCTCTGTCAAACACACCCTTCCATTTTCAAACCTCTTCCCAACCCCATTATTGTTTATTTGTTTAAATGAAGTTATTATTTTACTAGTCCTTTAAATTTCAGCTCATATACAACTGCCTATGAGAAACTTTTTCTGTGTAATCTAATATGAGATAAATGATCTCACAGCATCTGTATTTCCTACATCACAGTCCATATCACATTGCATTGCAATTGTGTCCATTTATCAATTTGCTCAATTTATAGCTCCTGATGGGAAGACATTTTTCTAATTTTTGTGTTTCCAGAATCTTACATAATGACTGTGGTCAGTAAACATTTTTTGAACATGGAATCTGGGGGTTACCTTCTTTATCTATTTGAATCTATCAGATCCCATCAAATAGCTAAACTTAGGTCATCAGAGGTGGGTTCCTCTCTTGTATATTTTTAACACTTTTTTGTAAAAGAATTCATAGGATGCTATATGTTGTGTTTCTAACAAAATATAAGATCAGTTTCCTAAAATTATACATTAACAATTACTTTTCAGATGAAGTTTGATTGTAATAACTGTGATACTTATACCATAATTCCTGTAAATTTTTATGGAAGTGAGCAATTATTGATTCATCAGATATGTATTGACTATCTACTGTGTGTCAGGTACTGGCCCAGAGTACACTTGAGAAGAAAAATAACATAGTATGTTTCCTATCCTTATGGGACCATGAGTCTTCATCTTTCACATAGGGTAAAATACAATGCAGTGAATCTATTGATAAAGTCTCTTCACGGCACAGAAATATAGGAAGCCTGAAAAAAAAGAAACAAACTAATAGGTTAGACAAAATGTTAATAAAAATGTGAAAAAAATAAGAATTGTCATAATAAAGCCACTTATTATGATGACCTGCTTGCTTTCATGTATGAAATTTAAGCCTCTTAAGAGAGTGGGTAACTGTCAAACTTTTGTTTCTTCATAACATAGAACTAGTTATGATTGTGACTACAGTGGCTTATACCAGCAAGATTATTGTAACATAGAAATCAGGGTGAGGTTTGACATGGGCCTTGATAGGAAATATATTTTGGCAGGTAGATACAAAGAGGAATAACTGTCTTAACAAAGAGGACAGTGAATACATTTATTTGGCTTGAGTAGGGATTTAGAGTGGGGAAGAGCAGGTTTAGCTCTGGAAAGGCAGAGGTTCGATTAAGCAGACCCTTCAGTTGCAGCTTAAGGAACTTGGAATTTATCCTGTAGGGAGGCAAATACAGTGTCTTATTTTTTATTCTGCAAATGACACTATTGAAATAGTGTTCTAGAAAGATTGATCTGGCTAGGGATTAGAGCGTGCACTGGAAGGAGAAAAATCTCCTTATATAGAGAGGAATTTATAAAAGAATATAACCATGGAAAGAGAAAGTATAAAAGATATGGAATTTTAAATGTATCCATTTTGCTGGGTAGAATATACTGTACTATATGTTTCATGTCTATTTGCTGTGTCTCTCTTCTGTTATGTAATGTTACAGTCAACATAGTCAGACAAGCTCATTGTTTCAAACATTTGGGATGTTTGGGGAAGATACCTAGTTGATTAACAGGAAAGTTCAGAGAGTTGATTTGTAATTGGGAAGGCTCAGTTTACACCCATGTGTTTTCTTTGTCATCTTCTGGAAGGTAATCAAGAAAATGAAAGTGAACTGGACAAATAAAAATAACTGACTTCAGGAAAATGAGGGAAGTGCAAACAAAATAGAGAAGGATCTAATTTTGGGTTAAACTTTAGTACAATTGATACATGCTGAAGGAGTTTTTTTTTTTTTTCTTTTTAAGTATATTAGTATCAACTCTTTATCACTCAGTGCACTAGGTGGAATTAATGTGGAATTGGAACTGGAATCAAAGCCAATGAATGCAAGTATTCAAATATATAAAGTAATAAGGAAATGAGTCTTGGAAATTTTAGAGAGATGGAAGAGAGGGGATTATGGAAAGCAAGCTATCATTTTCAATTCAGACTACATTTATGTGAGGAGAATGTTCTGTCAGTTCACACAAAGATGGTTTTTAGACAGGTATGTCATCCAGCTGTGAGAAGTGTATCCTGCTGTGTTATTAGGAATGGTTTCCTGGTAGGGAATACCTCCTACTATCGTATATAATGATCAATCTGCCTTATTTTAAGAGTATAATTTTAATTTGATCCCTGGGCCAGATTTCAACTAGGCATGTGTGACCCTGTTGCAGTGTTAGTTTGTATGTAGTATATAGGAATATCTCCTTCACCATAAATGGCTGCTGTAACAAAGGGAGAAATAATTTCTTAGTTCACTGCCAAATCTCATGTTCATGCCTTTGCTCACAGATTTTTGTAGTTTGTTTACTTTTGAGTTTTTTTGTTGTTTGTTTGTTGATTATTTAGTCCCCTGATTTTCACAAAGCCATCCTCATCAGAAATTAAGTATCTCAAAGGTGATACATATCTCAAGTTTTTGTCAGTTACAGATTGAAAAGGAAACAATCCTTTAACATAGTCTAAGAAGAAGATAACTATCTTAGTGCATTGGAGCTGTCATACAAAAAATGCCATAACCTGGGCGGTTTATAAACAATACAGATTTCTCTCTCACAGTTCTAGAGGTCGGGAAGTCCAAGATCAAGGTGCTGGCTGATTTGGTGTCTAGTGAAAGCTGGTTTCCTCATAGAGAACACCTTCTTGCTGTGTCAATAAATGCTGGAAGGAACAGGCAAGCTCTCTGGAACTTCTTTCATAAGGCACTAATCCCTTCTCCAAAGTCCTCCTTACTCACACCATCACCTTGGAGATGAGGATTTCAACATGTGAAATTTGAAGGGACACAAACATTCAGACTATAGCTGTAACTCAGATTTCTCTGAAAGAGTGCTTGTTGCCTTCTCGAGAAAGTAAGATAAAAACACAATTTCTTTGCTGCTCTGTCTTTTCCAATAATCCTATAGCCTAGAGGAAAAAAAAAAAAAGATTGGATTGATTTTTTTAGTAAGGATAGATCTAGTTGTACAAGAGCTCTGCCATAGATTAAATGGACAGGCCTTTTTTGTGTTGTGTTTGTTGTTGTTGTTTTGCTTTCTTTTTACAACAGCACCTGCAACATATGGAAATTCCTGGGCTAGGGGTCGAATCTGAGCCACAGCTACAGGCCTATGCCACAACCACAGCAATGCCAGATCTAAGCCCCATCTGAGACCTATGCCACAGTTTATGGCAACACCAGATGCTTAACCCACTGAACAAGGCCAGGGATTGAAACCACATCCTCATGGACACTATGTCAGATTCTGAGCCACAATGGGAACTCTTGACCATACTGTAGCTTTTAATCCTTCTTCTTAGTTCTGTTTCTTTTGAAGCCACAATATAATAATAAATAACAGAATTAAAAAGCCAATTTTATAGTTACTTATAATTTGATAACATTTTGTTTTTCAGACTAAATATTTTAGCCATTTCTTTCTGAGGATTCTTTAAACAAAGTTTAACCTGTATACTTATCCTTTGAGGTAGATGCCATTAGTCCCATTTAGAGCTGAAGAAATTATAACCTATAAAATTTAAATAACCTTCACCCAAATAACCAGTGACTACCCATGTAAAGAGTATAACTCAATTCAAAGTTCACTTTGTTAAGAATTGTACAGTGCTACCTTGTACAGGTCTGTTGTGCTGTGAAGAAAGATCTTTGGGGCAAGTCAAAGGTCAGAAAGTCACAGGGGTCATAAATGAAGAGGTTATTGTAGTGCTTTTTTGATAAGAGCTGTTCAATTGATTTCTCCTCCTCTCTGAAAATTCCCACTTAATTGAAGTTCATGCTTCTAAGCTGCACTACCTATTTCCCCGTGAGATTCCCAAGTACTATCGTTATGCAAATACTTCTAATCCCATAGTATTTCCACTTGATGAACTCTGTTTCCTCTGGCCCTATATTGTTGTAGCCATTCCAAATCCATGCCATGTTCTAACTCCCTTCACATTCCCCTCACAGTTTAGTTTAGATATGACAGTTTTTCCCCTTACAAATAGTCTTAAATTCTCTGAGCTTCTGTTCTTTAGTCAGAGTCATCTGTTTAATCTCTTTCTCTGGGTAAACCCAACTGAGCCACTGAATGGTGCAAGGAAAATTCTCTAGGATCTGTGGATTTCAAATTGACTATTAATACTATCAGACAAGTCTACTGTGCTTTCTCATTCTGTTGAGATGACTATTTAACATTTTAATGTACTCAACTCTCTTGTCCTCCCACTCTCTGTTGGTTGTTTGCCTGTAATTTCTTAGGGAGAATAGATGGAATCAGCTGAGATCCACCTATGCCTCAGATCACCAAGACTAATAACTTTACTTCACTTTCATGTGCATAATACTCCTTTCTTCTCATCTAAACAGAAGTGTTCTTGAAAGTCCAATCCCTCTACTTGTGTTATAAGCCTTGCCATTCAAATAATCTTGCATTGACTTTATTTCATTTATAGTTATTTCAAACTACTAAAAATATATGCAAATATGTAAGACCACCATACAATACATATGTTTCTCTCGTAATAGTTCAAATCCAGAGATATGATGTAAAAGTGCCTTCCCTCCATGATTCAGAGACTAAAATTTCTTTTATTAATTAGATGTCTTGGGGTCTTATCACCAGAAAGAAAGGAGAACATGGAGCATAGTATGCATATCTATTACTTAAAAAGTGACACACATACTTTCTCTCATACTCCATGGGTGAAAACTAACTATACAGCCATACCCGGAAATGAAGTGAACAATATAGTCTCTGGTAAGAGGCAACCATTTGTAAGCATAAAGTCTAAGTTTTAGAAGGAAGAACAGAAAATATGGTGTACATTTAAGCATCATTTCTGTAAGAATTCAACAAAAGAGATCGGATGAGTAGTTTAATTTTTAAAAATATTTTAATGCTTTTTCCCTTTAAAATGTAGAGAAAAACTGTCTCAAAAATTAAAGTGTACCAATTAAGTGACAGACATCCATATTAAGTATTTATATTATACACCAAAACTAATATGCCAATTGCATCTCAATATAAAAATTAAAAAAACAAATCAAAAACAAGACTCAGTAGTATGTTGTCTATAATAAATCCACTTTAAATGTAAAAGTACATATAGGTTAAAATAAATGAATAGAGAAATATATCCAATGCTAATACTGAGCAAAATAAAACAGAAGTAGCTATGTTAATTTCAGACAGAACAGACTTCAAAGCAAGGAAAATTATCTGCGAAATAAGGGCATTTAATAATCATAAAGAGGTTAATTCTCCAAGAAAATATGAACATCTTTAATGTGTATGTGCTAAAAACAGAGTATCAAAATGAGGGAGGTCTCATTGTGGCTCAGTGGAAATGAATCTGACTAACATCCATGAGGATACAGGTTCAGTCCCTGGCCTTGCTCAGTGAGTTAGGATCTGGTGTTGCTGTGAAATGTTGAGTAGGTCACAGGTGCAGCTCGAATCCTGCGTTGCTGTGGCTGTGGCATAAGCCAGTGACTACAGCTCTGAGTTGACCCCTAGCCTGGGAACCTGCATATGCTGCGGGGCAGCCCTAAAAAGACAAAAAAAAAAAAAAAATTACATGAGGCAAAACTGAAAGAAATTCCAAAAGAAAATAGTTGAATCTACTATCATAATTGGAGATTTCAACATTCCTCTATGAGAAATGGGTAGATCCACTTTCACTGTGTATACATATATCACGTCATCACGATGTACAGTTAAAATATTTTGAAATTTTATGTCAATTATATCTCAGTATAGCTGAAATTTTAAAAAATGGACAGAGTCAATAGGAAGAAAATCGGTAAGAACATAGTGGAACTCAACCACATTATCAACCAACTGGATATAATCAGCATCTACAGACTGCTTCATTCGGCAATAGCAGAACAAATATTCTTCTCAACGTTCATGGGGATAGACCACATTTGTGGCCATAAAACACATATAAACAAATTTAAAAGAATAGAAATCATACAAGCAACCTGAGTCTGCTCTCAGAATAAAGAGGAATTCTAGTAGAAATCAATAACAGAAAGATACTGAGAAAATCTCCAAATGCATGGTGACTAAACAACATTTCTAAATAACACATGGGTCAAAAATGACATCTCAAGAATCTTTTTTTTATTAATTTTGAACAGAATAAAAAATGAAAAAAAATTATCAAAATTTGAAAAATGCAGGGAAGCAGTGCTTACAGAGAAATCTATAGCATTGAATGCATATATTAGAAAAGAAAGGTCAAAAGACAATAATATAAGTTTTTACCCAAATAAATTAGAAAAAGAAGATCAAATTAAACATAAAGTAAGCAGAATAAAAGAAATAATAAGAATGAGGGCAGAAATCAATGAAAATGAAAATAAGAAATCCATATGGAAAATCAATGAAACCAAAAGTTTATTCTTTGAAAACATTAGTAAAATTGTTCTGTCTCTATCCAGGTTGAGAAAAGAGAGGACACAAATTACTAATACAATGAAAGAGGGGATGTTACTCTAGATCAATGGACTTTAAAAGCATAATAGACGAATATTATAGAAGACTCTTTGTCAATAAATATGATAACCTCTATGAAATGGACTAATTCCTCAAAAGACACTATCTGCC
>PVHT021183618.1:3498672-3552702 GCA_004024745.2 Catagonus wagneri | reverse complement strand
AAAAAAAAAAAAAAAAAACAACTTATTCTTTAGGAAAGATAATATCAAGAGAATGAGAAGACAAGCTATAAACTGAAACGTTTGCAAAAGATATATCTGATAGAAGATTGTAATCCAAAGTACACAAAGAATTCTTCAAACTCTGTAAGAAGAATACAGATGACTTCAAAAAAAAGGTTGGGGGGGGTGGTTAAAACCTTAACAGACACCTCACCAAAGAAGAAAGCAGATAAGCATATGAAAAGATAATCCACAAAATATTTCATCAGAGAAATGAAATTAGATAATAATCAGATACTACCACACAACTGCTCAAATAGCCAGTATCTGGAACACTCACAAACTAAATGCTGGCAAGGATGTGGAACAACTAGAATCTCACTCATTGCTGGTGGGCATGCAAAATGGTGGCAACGCTATGAAAGATACTTTGGTGGCATTTTTTTAAATACAAGACTAAACATACTCTTACTATACAATCTAGCAATAGCACTCCTTGGTATTTATCCAAATGTGTTGGAAGCTTGTGTCACACAAAAACCTGCATGCAGATGTTTATAGAAGCTTTATTCATAATTGCCAAAACTTGGAAGCAACCAAAACTTCCTTTAGTAGGTAAGTAAACTTCTCGACAGTAGAATCTTTTTAATGCTGCCATTCAGTTATAAAAAGATAAAGAAGAATTTAAAATTCATTTTACTAAGTGAAAGAAGCCGGTCTGATGATTCCAATTATCTGCCATTCTGGAAGAGTCAAAATTACAGACAGTGAATAAATGGATCAGTGCTTTACAGGAGTGAGAGCATGGAGGATGGGTTTAGGTATTGGTGGGGAAGAGATGGGTTTAGGTATTGGTGGAGAACAGAAGAGTTTTAGAGCAGTGAAAATACTGTTTGGTACTACGATGATAGGTATTTGACCACCCAACACCAAGAGTGAACTCTAATGTAATTTATGAATTTTGAGTGATTATGACGTGGCAATATAAGCTCACTAATTGTAAAAAATGTACCATTCTGGTGCAGGATGTTTATAACGGGGGGAGGTTATGCATCTGAGGGGGTGGAGGTATGTGGGGAATCTTTGTAACTCCTCAATTTTTATATTTTTCTCAGTTTTTCCTAAAACTTCCCTAAAATTTAAAAATAAAAAAGTAGATAGATGTTAAATTGTTTTGAACACTGCTGAGAAATTGGATACAATGAGAAAAGGACAATGACTGTTGAAATTGGAAAGCTCTAAATCATTCTTAACTTTAACAAAAGTAGTTCTAATGGGCACTTGGGAAATAATTTCAAATTGTCTGGTTCAACTGAAGGGAAAAAGAAACGTACAGAATTGCCGATTGTAAACAACACTTTCGGAAACCTTTGCCGTGACGGTGAGTACAGAAATGATGCATGATCATTTTCAGTAAGTGTATGGATATGTGAGTAAATGAATAAAGGAATGTATAATCATAAATATTTCTTAAATTCTTTGAGATTTCTATTTGCATACAAAATGTCAGCATATTTATTCATAATGTTGCATCTTTATATCACTGAAAAATAGATTGATGGCTTTTTTGGCTGTTGTTACTTTTTCATAAATAATGAGGTTTTCTTGATTGGAATGCTGTCAGCTTTCAGAAACCTGTCTTGGCAGCATGCCACTTCTTTCTTCTCACTTATGTTACCTCTTCCTTTCAAATAAACAGATCCCACACAGTTAGGCTTCAACAGCAAGTGTTCTAATTACTTGAATTTTCAAAATCTAAACAAAATATCTAGCCTTTGTATTTTACTGCCTGAATGCAAGAAATTCAGTTCAAAATAATCACTACCATCTTTAAAACTCACCACATAAGGAAAATATATTAAAAATAGTTATATATGTTTTATATGAATTTTTAGACAAAGGTGATTCCTATATTAAATGGCCAGTTCTTAAGAATGCCAGCATTGTTTAGCTCATAGAAGAAGTCACATAAAAATGTATTTTTTTTTTATTACTAACCTCTCTCAAATAGCACATTCTCTAACTCCACATCTTTTCAGAGCTCAGAAAAAGACATTTCTAAATATCTCAAGACCAAATGTCAACTTCTGCCTATTGTTGAATTATTCCCTTTTGTCTGATGCCACAGATTCTGAGCAAGAAGTCATGAAGGTGAGAGTGTAATGAGAATGTACACTGGGGGCTATTACAACTGGGGCCTCCATATCAAACTATACAGTCTGTGCACTTCACAGAGATGCCTGGTGCTGGGAGTGAGTGACTGAAATCCAGTTTTCAATTGCCCCTTTAAAGGGCTGTATCACCTAAAGTAAGAGACGTATGTCTTAATTTGTTCACACATTCATTCTATTTATAACTCATGCAGTGATGCTATGTAGACTGGTGGCAGCTCTAAAATGACACTTTATTGTAGGTACAGTTACTTTTACCTTAAAGGAGAGGAAATTGAGATTCCTGGGTTTAATTAACTTGCCAAACACCTAATAAATAGCAGAAATAGCTTTTAAGTCCGTAACTCTGAAGGAAAAACTCATTTTCTTCTCAATAAGCATTTTAATGCTTTTGTGATCAGTTCTCTTACTGCAGAAATGCCTTTCATTGGTGAATTGCTTGCAATGTTCCTTTTGAAATATATAAACCATGCCACTGAAACCTTACAATAACAATGCAGAGCAGAAAGGGCAGATGACAGTACCTTAATTCCACAGGTGAGAATGCGAAAGCCCCAAAAGACTAAATGACTTGCTCTTGGCCACAGCCTCTAATTTACAAAAATTAGAGTTGAGTCTGCATCTTCAGATTCCTTTTTTCTTTCTCTGTCCCTCTTGACTACACATACCATGTTGAATGCATTTTATTTGTATATCAAAATCAAAATACTTGATGTTTCCATTTCTAGCTAAGATTTAATCTTCTGCTTGAAACAGTTAAAAAACTGCACCAAGGAGATATTAATAGTAATTTTCACGGAGTTCTTTTGTGGTACAGCAGGTTAAGGACTTGCTGCTGTCACTGTGGTGGCGTGGGTTCTATCCCTGGCCTGAGAACTTCCACATATCACAGGTACAGCCAAAAAAAAAAAAAAAGCAAAGCGTAATTTTCAATCTGTCAGGCTACAAAAGACAGCAAACTTTGAGAGATGGGAAACATGAGCCTTTCAATTTCCTCAGCTTAAGAGAAATGCCACAGCACTGCCTGAGGAGAGACATAGCATGGAAGCCTCCCTGAGTTCAGATGGAACAGTGTCTGGAAAGCCAAGGTGACTAGATTTTATAGGGAACCATGGGGATTTTCAGAGGGTTCTCTCCATTCTCCAAATGAGTATTGATCAACGTGTGCATATGATGAAGCTACACTAGACTAGGTACAAAACCAACAAAAAGAGATTAGAAGAAACAATCGCTAAAGCTTACATTTGACTGGAAGTAATTCTTTTTACCACCAGCCAGAATGGAAAACCTTATAATGCCTAGGATTTTGGATAGAGTTCTGAGGAGGGTTTTGCCTCAGTAGGAGTGTGAGAGATGAAGGAATAATTAACCCTCAACAAAATTTGGCCCAATCTTCCCTAAGATAACATAATATCAGAAACTGAAAGGATAAAACCATTTACAGTTAATTTAATCACCATCAGACTAAGGCACAATACATCTCATATACAAGATAAAAAAGTCTGCAATGTATTTTGAGTTCATTTTTGTACATGGGTTAGCACAGTTTTTACATGTGGATATCAAAGTGTTTCGGCATCATTTGCTGAAAAATGTTTTTCACTGAATTGACTTCTTACCTTTCTTGAAAGTAAGCTGTACATGTATGTGTTAGTCTGTTTTCAAAATCTCTTTTCTATTTCTTTTATCTATTTGTCTATCTTTGTGCCAGTGCCACGCTATCTTGATTATCAAGTCTTAGATTGGGTGATGTTTATTCTCTAAATTATTACTCTTTTTCAACTCTTAGCCATATTCTGTAGTGTTCATTACTCTTGCTCTGACAGATGAAGACAGCTGAAATGGAAATGCTTAAAAGATCCTGTCGATAGGGCTTTAAGGGCCTGGCCTGCATGTGATGTGCATTATTTCTGCTTCATAAATTATAAGTCAGCTACATTGTCAAACCTGCCTGCTAAGGATGCTAAAAATTCCAGTACAGCCATGTCTGCAGAAAAGAGAAAATTAGATTGAATATCAAGACAGGAAACTGCCGCAAAGGGTAATATAATTTCCCTGGTATCAAAAATAGTCTAAATCTAGAAACTTAGGAGGCAATGATAGCTTGAAAAAAAATTACTCAAAAAACTTAGATTTGTTCCTGCATTATAAATAAGAGTAAAGTTAAATAAAGAGTGAAGTTTATTGAAAGTTCATAGAAATAATATTGGAAACAGTGTTTCTAATTATATTGATAAAACAAATTATAATGAGATTAAAAATAATAACTAATACTGGGCCATTTTCTAGTAACTTTATGAACATTTTTTTTAGTAATCCTCTCAATAACTCATGAAATAGGTTCTTATGACTTCAGTGTTCAATCAAAAAACTGAATTTAATGTAAATTATTTGTTCAGTTATAAAACAATGTGGTGAACCCAAATTTGAACTCAAATATTTGGACTCTGGTGCCATGATCTAAACTACAGGTAATTCTTTTTGTAGCTTAGCATTCTAGAATAATTCAAGTATTTTTGCATCACCTAATATTTTGACATCTAACAATTAATAAAGTTAGAATAGTTTATTTCTTAATGATTTCATATATCAAAAACACCAAGGCTTGTGTTGGTTTTTTTGACTTTTATTTATTAGTTTTTAAAATTTTATTGGAGTGTAGTTGACTTGCAATGTTGTATTAGTTTCAGGGGTACAGCAAAGTGAGTCAGTTGTGTATATATATCTCTATCTATCTATCTATCTATCTATCTATCTATCTATCTATCTATATTTCCATTCTTTTTTCCCATGTAGGTTATTACATAATATTGAATATATTTTCCTGCACTGTACAATAGGTCCTCATTAATTAATTGTTTTATATACAGAAATATATATGTTATTCCCATCCTTCTAATTTATCCCTTCCGTGCACAGCTTCCCCTATGGTAACCATAAGTTTGATTTCAAAATCTGTGATTTTGTTTCTGTTTTATAAATAAGTTCTTTTGTAGCATTTAATTAGATTCCACATATTAGTGATCTCATGTATTTTTCTTTCACTTAGTATGATAATCTCTAGATCCATCCATGTTCCTGTAAATGGCATGATTTCATACTTTTTATAGCTGAGTAGTATTCCATTGCATTTATGTACATCTTCTTTATCAGTTCATCTATCGATGGACATTTAGGTTTCTTCCATGTTTTGGCTATCGTAAATAGTGTTATAATGAACATTAGAGTGCATGTGTCTTTGTGAATTAGGGTTTTCTCCAGATAGATGCCCAGGAGTGGAATTGCTCCTTCATATGATAGTTCTATATTTAAATTTTAAGGAACCTCCATGCTGTTTTCGATAGTGGTTGCACCAATTTACATTTCCATCAACAGTGCATGAGGATTTCCTTTTCTCCACACCCTAGGCAGCATTTATGTTTGTATACTTTTTGATGATGGTCATGCTGACTGGTGTGAGGGATACCTCACTGTAGTTTTAATTTGCACTTCTCTAATAATTAGTGATGTTGAGGATCTTTTCATCTGCTTTTTGGCCATCCATCTGTCTTTTTTGGAGACAAGCCTATTTAGATCTTCTGCCTATTTTTTTTTGGGGGGGTTGTTTGTTTTTTTGATATAAAGCTGTGTGAGACATTTGTGTATTTTAGAGATTAATCCCTTGACAGTTTCTTAGTTTGCAAAGATTTTCTCCCATTCTTTGAGTTGTCTTCACTTTTTTTAATGGTTCCTTTTTCTTTCTTTTTAGAATTTTTAAGTTTAATTAGGTTCCCTTTATTTGTTTTTCTTTTCATTACGAGAAAAATCAAAAAAAAAAATCCGTACAGTTTATGTAAGAGTGTATTCTGTCTATGTTTTCTTTTAGTTTTCTAGTATCCAGCCTTACATTTAGGTCTTTAATCCATTTTGAGCTTATTTTTGCATATGGTGTTAGAGAGTGTTCTAATTTCATTCTTTTACATGCACCTGTCCAGTTTACCCACCACCACTTATTGAAAAGATTGTCTTTTCTCCATTGTATATTCTTGCCTATTCTGACATAGATTATTTGATCGTAAATGTGTAGGTTTACCTGTGAGCTCTGCTGTTCCATTGATCTATTTTTCTTATAGCAGTAGCTTAAAGAATCAAAGCATAGAATTATGTACTTTCTCAGCTCCTGCTATTCCCCTGTGTGTAATTTCACAATATACTTTAAAAAGTGTGAAGTAGCTGTGTGAAACTACATTGGTTTCTTTAGCAGGAAATCAGAGCTTGCAATGAAATCTTTCAAGAAAATGCTGAAAGTGAGAGTGTGAAATAGAGGAAGTGATGATGTATACTGGATGGCAAATTATTCTTTGTTTTTATCTGATCACTCAAGTATTTGTTGGCTGAAGAGCTCTGCTACCTGCTCCTTTGTCACATCTGTCAACAAAACTGCATTGTTCTTTTGGCTCAGCTCTCACAGGCCAGACTTTTGCTTAATGGATATTTTCAGAAGTTGTTTTCACCTTTCAATAAGCTTCAGAAGAGCGTAGCATCATAGTTTGTATTTGCACAGTATGCTTCAACTTCTCTACTGGCATAAAACATTTGGCCTTTTTTTCCAATGTCAAAAAGATGAAAGTTCGCACTACAAAATGAATTGCATCTTCTCAGAATACCCTATTCTATCTGGATGTAGAGAATTGGATAATGCCAATCTCAGTTTGATGAAATTCTATTAATAAATTAACATAATTGATAATGTTCCTTTCTTTTTTCCTTCAAATCCATGTTGCTTTTCTGTTTAACATATTGCATAAAATAAAACTTAGAGGCTCAGGTCAATGAACAGGCTATTTAAACACATTTTTTTTTAATAATATTTTTTTCATAGCAAGGTAGCTAATTGGGATCAGTGTCTGGGTTTACATACATATTATCTAGGAGTGTATGGGGTGCCTACAAATGAAGCGTGAGGTTAAAGTTATTTGTCTTTACAGTTAATTAGTACATATTGATATTGTGGGCTTTTTTTTTTTCCTTCTTACTTTACCATGAGACACTTGTGAAGATAAACCTCAGGAGTGAATTTATTTGAGGGAATCTCTTCGCTTTTTCTTCAACATAGAAAGCCCATTAAAAAATCAATTGGAGATTTTAAGGCGGTAGTATTGACATTCTTCCTAGGGATCGGGAGCCCTGGTGTAACGTTGCAAAGAAGAGAGGATGACGTGAAGAATAAGTTTTTTTCAACTAAGGTATTTGATCGTTAGCACAAATATAAATTAAGGTAATTACATAAAATAAAAGAGATATCCTTCTAATTATCTCAAACAAGAAAAAAACCCATTTATTAACTACAACATAGAACCTTACCAAATATCATGAAATAGGAATCTATAATACATTATAATGGCATACACATTTGCAAATTTCCATTTTCTGTGATGCAAATTACATTGAAAATTATAATCTTATTACCATGCAATAGTGGCATTGATTTAACTTTTAAAATATTTTTCTTTAAGGTTAAATATTGTAAAAATTCTTCCCTTAGAATTCCTATACAGAAGAGATTATTGTAATAGTACAGTGTGTATGTATTGATTTGGAATGCTTTAGAACAATGAAGTTGGAATTTGTTCAAATTCTACAATGAGCACAAAGTGTGATTAGAATCTTTCTATTAAAATTCGATAATAGCTTGGGTATTGGATTTTACAGAATTAGTAATGACTTTCTTAGATGGGATAATAGCTTAAGGTTATGCTAGAGAATATCCTTAAATTTTTTAGACACACTGTGAACTATTTAAGGCAAAGTATTATGCTATCTGAAACACTTTGGAAGTGTTTAGTAAAATTTAGAGAGATGGTAGATATAAAAATAGATAAACATAACAAATATGGCAAAGTATTAAAAACTGCTGAATCTATGCTGTGAGTATAGTGTAGTAAAACTTTTCTTTAATTTTCTATACAGTTAAAATATTAATAATAAAAATATTAACAAAATAAAACAATTATAAATCTGAATAAAAGAATTACATGACAATTATCATGTATACAATGGAAATTTTTAGAGTTTGAGGGTAAATATTTTCTTAAATTCTATTGCAAACATACCATAGTAAAATAGCTAAGGGCTATTCTATTTAGTTGTCGTCAGCAGAATCCTCACTTGCAACACATTTTTTTGGATGTTGTACATCTTCTTGCATCTCCACTTATATGTACTTGCAAGTGTCATATTTACTATAAATAATTTTAAATATTCAGTAATATTGATGGTTGTGTGTATAAATGAACTTTAATTATAGCCTTGGGGTAATTGCTCGAATGAATAATTCACATTAGTCATTTACTCAGTTCTTCAAAGAACTTAAATAATAGGAGTATACATTCCAAAGGTGGTCGCAGTAAGTTCCTTAGGATATTACACTACAAATAGAAATTCTAAGGCTAATAGATTTTTTCTTTGTTGAATTGCATTGTATTCAAGACATGTATTGACTAGAAATATGGACAAAGTACTGCTACACCTGTATGAACTATGAATGGAGACTATGCAATCTGCAACTTCCAAGTAGAGCCTTTGAATCTAGAACTCTATTCAGTGTTCTGGCCTCACTTAAGTGAGGTTGGCATAGATTGTTCTGATAGGAGAATTAGCTGCTTCAGCCAGGAGAGTGTTGTCTTTACCTTGAGAACTGAGGTCATCTTTACCAATATCTATGACAAAATGACATCTGTTTTTGCCAGGAAAAAAAAATGTTTACCTGGTTATATAGGGCTGTACACCAATAAATTACTTTTGTATCTGTTTCTGAAAACTCCTAAAAATCAATTCTTCAGTGACAACAATCTCTACACCTAGGCAAACATCAGTTATCCAAAAAGCTTAGTTGTCAAGGCTTGCTTGAAGATCCTCACTTCCCTTGTCTACCAGTCCTCAACTATTTTGTCATCCACTTTACCCAATACGAGTCAGTTGTAAGCCTTGAAAGATCTGACTCAAAAAAACTTGAACCAGGTCCATAAAACATTATAGCCTGTCATTTCTGTTGACCTAAAATATAGCACAACTTAAAAGTTGAGAGTTAAGTTTATTTGGGGGTAAAATGAAGATGATAGTCTGGGAGGCAGCATTTCAGATAGCCATGAAATACTACTACAAAGAAATAGGGGAGACGGTCAGTATATATGTGGTTTTGGTAAAGGAGGGAGATACATGCAAGCAAGCATACATTTTTAGACAAGGTTACTGCTAGTCATGAGGAGTAGATGTCACCATAAAGGGTTTTAGTGCTTTTCTGAGTTAAGAGGAGATGTAAGAACCGGGCTCATAAAATCTCCTGAAAACATCTATCTGAAGACCTGTTCTGTAAGTTTTCCCAGAACACAGAGTGCGTCACTCCTGATCTCCACACTGAGCTCTTTTCAGGAGGTGTTGAGGGTCAGCTGCTGCAGTGGCTTATGATTCAGTCTGCGTAGAAGCAGATGGCAAGTGCCAGTCTCCAGTTCACACTTCTTACTTGTTCCTTTGGAAACTCCTCTAAGACTGTCAAGGTGGTGTTTTTGCTTCTTGAAGTGATTGATAATCATTTTGATTTATAGGTTGTCCAGCAATATTTGGGAGTATTTAGCAGCCTCAGAATGAACTCTTTTTACAAGGACTGCCTAAAAAGACAATGTGCAAGAACGTAACAATTTGACCCAATACATTATGAGATCATTTCTTATGCCTGTTTGCAAATTAAGGCTTGACATGATAGAACTTGGTCTGAAACTAGCTTTCATCAGGATATAACAATTGTTGATGATTTTGTGAGTGGAAAAACCTACAGCCATTTACTAATCCATAATATCATGGACCAAATAGATCCACTAAAACTTCAGGGAAATTTGGAAGGGTCAAATTGTTTTTTTTTGTTTTGTTTTTGTTTTTTATTTGCAAAAAGCAAGGTAAATGACACTTGTAGGACATCATAAATAACATATGCTATTATTGAGATGAGTATTACTGATATGAAGTCATGATAAGGAATAGTACTGCTTATACTTACCCTCCACTGTAATTTCTTCTGTAGGAAAAGATAAGTATTTTAGTAAAGAAAAGAAAACTGTTAATGAAACAAACTAAAATCAAAATCCAGGGAACAAGATTAAAATAATAGTTATAATGTCCTATTGCCAGAAAGTTGCTATGTCATCAAATAACCTTAAATTACATATTACATATATTTTTTTCCCTGTGTATGGTCACTCAAATTTGACTATATGACAAAATGAAGAGAAAGTTGCCTAAAACTAAAATTTTAAATAATCTATATCTTTGCAAATATCACAACAACCCAGATTTCTGCATAAGGTTAAGATTTTAATAACGGAGAGTTCCCATTGTGCCTCAGGGGTTTAAGAAACCAACTAGTATCTGTGAGGATTTGGGTTCCATACCTGGCCTCCTCAGTGGGTTAAGGACACAGCATTGCTGCCAGCTGTGGTGTAGGTCACAGATGCAGCTCAGATCTGGCACTTTGTGTCTGTGACTTTGGCTGGCAGCTGCCAGCTACAATTCAGCCCTGGCCCAGAAACTTGCATATGCCACAGGTGAGGCCATAAAAAGAAAAATAAATAATAATACATATCATATCAATCAGTGTAATACCTATAAAATACTGCCATATTGCTATGGTCTTTGAGAAAAATAATATAGCAACTGAAGCTTGTAGAATTATTCTGCTCTTTTCTTGGTTTCCTCAAAATCTTAGTCCATGTAGAAATAGTTTTGAGTATTTATTTGAACTAAAGTATGAGTGATAGAAATCGATTTGTTCATTTCAAGTATTTTTAAAAAGCACTTTGTGGAGTTCCCTTCGTGGCTCAGTGGTTAACGAATCCGACTAGGAACCATGAGGTTGCGGGTTCGATCCCTGGCCTTGCTCAGTGGCTTAAGGATCCGGCGTTGCCATGAGCTGTGGTGTAGGCTGCAGACGTGGCTCGGATCCCGCGTTGCTGTGGCTGTGGCGAAGGCCGGTGGCTACAGCTCCTGTTAGATCCCTAGCCTGGGAACCTCCATATGCTGCGGGTGCGGCTCTACATAAAAGGCAAAAAGACAAAAAAAAAAACAAACAGCACTTTGTGCAAAGCACTGTGATAGGCTTGAGTGGACTTGTGTGGGTGAGATACATCTACAAAATTTAAGCATGTGAAGTCTTTGGTGTCAGATCTGGGTATCAGTTCTCTTCTAGCCTTTTATCTGCCTTACAATGGAAAACTTTTTCCAGGTTTGTTGAGAAATAATTAACTTTAATCAATATCGCTACCCTAATATCACAGTATAAGTTGAAGGACTACAGTATGGTAGTTTGATTTACATATATTTAGAATGGAGATGAATGGGTATACCACTGGCTGAAAACAGTTGGATAGAACTACTGGCGTGGTTCCCTACCCAAGTGAGGCTGAGGATGTCCTCTGTAGTCGCCTGGCTTTTCTAGTCAGGCTTACGAGATGGTTGAGACTGAACATTATATTTAGTAGTGGATGGGGCTAGGATTAATTTATCTGCTCTGGCAGGGCAGCAGAATGGAATCCAGGATCTGTATAGCTCTTTGTTTGGGGATCTGGATCAGGCCAGTGTCACTGAATTCACTGGTCATGTGAGGCCTCCAGTTTTGCTCTGCAGGTGCAGGAAGCCATGGGCTGTGCTCTCTGACTGAATGCCACTGGAGGACTATTGAATGGGCTGTGCAGCCTCCCGTGTGCTTGGTTAGGTTCTCTAGTACGACATGCTACAACCTGTATTCAACAACGAGTGGGGCTATGGATTTTACTTCCTGTTCTGGTGCAGGGGGAAAAGCAGCCCTAAAGCCAGTAAAGATCTTTCTTTGTTGTCTTAACTCAAACCAACCCACACTCTAAGTTCCCTGATTGAACAAGGCCACTAGCTTTGTTTCGCAAATTATCAGCTGTGCCCACCCAACTCTTGGCTCCAGTGCTATTGGGCTGAAAGTCTCGCAAGGGTTGTCTTCAGCCTCTTCTGGTCAGATGGGGACAGAAAACACTCTCTACAGAAAGTGGGGCTATGACTTAATACCCTGCCTGGGAGTACACAAATGGGGCTCTAGGCCCAGCAAAACACCCTCTTGAGAATCCATATCAAGAAAATCTGCCCTCCTCTGAGTTCCGGGGTCTGAGTGTACCCTCAAGTTGTTTCTGCAGATGTGCAAAGCTGTTAGTTGGGATTACTACTTGGCCACTACAGGTATGAACTCAGTGTACAAGACCCCTGGGATGGTTGTTGCCAGCCCTCCCCCCTATCTTTGATTGATCCCTAAAGACTTTCCTACAATTCTCAAGGAGCAAGAAAGCAGCTTGCAGTGCTGGGGTGGTGGTGGTGCTGGTTTTCATCCTCTGTCTGTGTTTGTGTTTCCAGCTGGAGAAACTGGAGCCTCAGGAACAATCTCTGCATGTGTTGGTTCACTAGCCTGGGGGAGAGGGGGCAATGTGGTTAACATGTAGCTGCTTCTCTTACCCTTCTAAGGCAGTCTGTTTTGGTCTCTCTGGTATAGGGGTGGGAATGCAATTGCTTCAGCCTCAGCTCAGGATCTAGGATTCTCTCCTTGGTGCCTTATTATTAAATACTTGTTTTCTTATGGGGAGGAGTAAAGTTAGAAACAACCTATGTCACCATCTTGGTGATGTCAGAATGGGAAAACCTCTTAATATCTCTAAGCTTTAGTTTTCTTACATCTTAAAAAAAAATGAGTTTCTGATTCTTAGATTTCATGATGGTATGAGGATTAAATAAAATAATTTATAGGAAGCACCTTGTATTCTATTCCCTGCTCTCAAAGATACCAGCATCTATCTGGAGAGAGGGAGAGAGAAATATAAACAGATTGCTATGGAGCCACCAGAATTAGTGTTGAGATGTAACACATTTATTACTTTGACATGCAATGGGTAGAAATGATTCTTCCAAAAGTTTATTGATGTTATGTCTTATTGGCACACGATGATTTCAATGCTTCTGAGTACTTGAAACCATCCCAATAAGTAGTCACTTTTATTGCCTCTGTTTTCAGTGGCCTCACACTGTCGTGAAAATCATCTTGTTCTCACTCAGGAGTAAACTTTTCTCAGATCATAGACTTAGATCGCCCACTGAAATATAAAGAAGGTAATATACTATGGGTGAGAAGATGTAATTATTATAACTGCCTTTCTCTTCACCTTGTTCTTTGAAGTGTGAATTTCAATGAGTTAAAGACTCGAAGTTGAAAGCAGCTCTATAGATTTTATTTTTTGTATGAAGAAAGGCTGAGCTAGGTTGAGCACACTGGTTTCATTATCAGTTGAGGGCTGTATGTTTTAAATATGCTCTGACTCTGCAACACCTTGAGTGGACTTGTGATTGAACAAATTAATTTTTGCAGCTCCTGCTGCCGATTTAATGATGTCAATATGCCACTTATCTACTTTTATATTCTTTATTTTAAATATATAGAGGAAAAGAGAAAGTAATTTATCTTGTTATTTTTATGGACTGTATAATTTTTGGTGGAAAAAAATAACTGATTTGCCTTCCTACAGGGAGAGAAAAAAAACTTTGAAACAAATTTAGCAAATGAAACTTTGCTAATTCAAGATATAATATTAAAGTATATATAAAAATTTGCTCCTTTAATTCCTTAGTTAATTAAAGTGGAATCCTACTATGATGTGAGTCATTATAGAATCATGTCACCCCTTACAAGTATTGGCTCTTTCAAATACCTTCTTCCACTCTAAATGATTTCTTTCCTCTTTTCACTTATACATATTATCCCCTTTCTTCTTCAGGAAACTCTTCCTGATCTCTTAATTTTATATTTAATATTCTCCTTTAATTCCCTTGTCACATTTATAGATTCCAAATTGGCTAAGACTATGTGCCAAGTTCATTTTTTTTTTCTGAAATATTTCTAAAAATAAGAATGTATTACTTTGGGAGTTCCCTTTGTGGCTCAGTGGTTAACGAATCCGACTAAGAACCATGAGGTTATGTGTTTGATCCCTGGCCTTGCTCAGTGGGTTAAGGATCCGGCTTTGCCGTGAGCTGTGGTGTAGGTTGCAGACGCGGCTCGGATCCCGCGTTGCTGTGGCTGTGGCGTAGGCCGGCGGCTACAGCTCCTGTTAGACCCCTAGCCTGGGAACCTCCATATGCCACGGGTACGGCTCTACATAAAAAGCAAAAAGACAAAAAGAAAAAAAGAATGTATTACTTGAGCTCAGTTTCCAGCTTCTAAATGTTACTCTATCATTATTAAAATAAAAATGGTAATAATATTTGCATGAGCGTTTGTTGAAGATTAAGGTGATGCATACCCAGGATTTAACCAAGCACATAGTGAACGTTTAAGAATTTGAAGCTATTGTGAGAGTTTCTGTCGTGGCTCAGTGGTTAACAAATCCGACTAGGAACCATGGCCTTGCTCGGTGGGTTAAGGATCCGGCGTTGCCGTGAGCTGTGGTGTAGGTTGCAGACGCCACTGGGATCCCGTGTTGCTGTGGCTGTGGCGAAGGCCGGCGGCTACATCTCCTGTTAGACCCCTAGCCTGGGAACCGCCATATGCCATATGCTGTGGGTGCGCCTCTAGATAAGGCAAAAAAAAAAAAAAAAAGGAATTTAAAGCTATTGTGATGATGATTAGAGTCTAAGATTGCTGTATTGGAATCTATGCTTGTAACAAGTATTTGCTACTTAAATAATATGCTACTCTGAACCATTATGTAAATGATACTCTTTTTAAGTGTACAGTTCCGTGGCATTAATTATATCTACAGTCTACTAACTTTCGTAAAAATAAATGATTTGTAGTCCAATCTAGAATGTAAGCTCACGGTCAAGAATTTTGGTCTGCTTTGTTCAATAATGCGTACAAGTGCCTAGTGTAGTATCTTACAAACCAAACCCTCAATAAATATTTATTAATGAAAATACTAAAAAATTCAAAGTACTGGAAAATTCAGGTCTCTTCTTACATCAGCAATCTAGTAGCAGTGAACTTCTATGAAAGCATCAAGATCCATAAATACAAATGACTAATAGGATATACTTCAATAAATATTCCATTTATTCAATTTTAAGTAAGCTCAGAATGTCAAATAAAAAAAAGACATTACACATCTTGAAAAACATATCACCATTATGACACAGAACAAAGAAAACTGAGAAAACACCAACTTTAAGTATCTATGTGCAGACAAATAGGGAAAAGGGTTTCAAGATTTAGGATTATAGTCAGTACAATTTTACATAATCATATACAATGTAGGAATTGACTTTTATAAAAAAGTTCCTCATGATCTAGAAATGTGTTACTCAAAACATGGTCTGACACCAGCAGTACCAGCAACACCAGGAAGCTTATTAGAAATAATGAACCTCAGTCCCCACCTCAGACTTACTGAAATCAGAACCTGAATTTTAATAAATTCCTATGAGATTCATATGCCTATGGAAATATGAAAAGAACTGCACCAGAAAATGACCTTAGCAATTGCAGTGTTCTTGTGACCTAGAACCCTGTTTGAGTGTTTTTTTTTTTTTTAGAGTTGCACCCACAGCATATGGAAGTTCCCAGAGTAGGGTTTGAAGTGGGGCTGCAGCCACTGGCCTATACCACAGCAACCCAGGACTAGAGTCACATCCATGACCTTATACCACAGCCCATAGTAACGCCGAATGGATCCTGAAGCCACTGAGCAAGGCCGGAGATTAAACCCTAGTCCTCATGGATACTAGTCAGCTTCGTTACTGCTGAGACACAATGGGAACTCCCCCTGTTTGGTTTTTGTCTTCTGCATTTGACACCTATATTTTACTTATCCATATCCTGAAATCATGGTGTATGTAAATGATAAAAATGTACGTATATTTACCAACATAGAAAGATTACCATATACTTATATCAAAAAAGCACTTAAACATTTTTATATGGTTCCATTAAGAAAAATATATATATTCAAACTTACACAGAAAGACATCTAGAAGTCTCTATACCAAATATTGAGTGTAGGGAGGAAGGAATTTACAAGTGAATTCCTTTTTTCTTATTTTTCATTGTTTTCTAACTGTTCTAAAATGAGCATCTATTACTAGTATAGTTTATTTTTAAATAATAAAAGGAAAAAAAAGCATGGACATTAAAAATGGTATAGAGAAGTTTCTATTGCAGCTCAGTGGGTTAAGAACCTGATTAGTATCCAAGAGAACTTGGGTTCGACCCCTGGCCCTGCTAAGTGGGTTAAGGATCCTGCGTTGCCTTTAGCTGTGGTGTAGGTCGCAGACTAATCTCGGATCCTGAGTTGTTGTGTCTGTGGTGTAAGCTACAGCTTGGGTTTGACCCCTAGCCTCGGAACTTCCATATGGGTGTACATCCCTTAAAAAAAAAAAAATGGAAAAAACGAAAACAGGATCGAGTTTCATCAGGACACAGAGGGTGGCTTGACAAGCACTAAAGACAATGCATTGTCTTGAATCTTGGATGGGTGGTTGAGGTCCATGGCATAGACAACCTGCAGAAGCTGTGATTTCAGCAGAAGCTCCTTGAAGGACTTTACTGAGTAGAGTCGAGGAACTTGGATCCCACCCGTAGGACTTTCCCTTGCTTGGCATTATCTACAAGGTTGCTGCTGATCGGCTTCTTGAGTAAGGATTGGGCAGCTCTGTCCTATTTCCCTTCTTCATCTGTCTTCTCTGCATTAGCCTTAGCCTTGGCAACAGCACCATTAGTGTCTAGTTTGATTTTCTCTTCCTCAAGATCTGCGAGTTGCTCAACAACTGGGCTGCTGCTTCCTGCTCGTCCACCACCAGGGGTCATGAGTTGGTGGTCAAGGTCCTGGGTACCACTGGTGAACTTGTGGGCTGGCATGTCATAACCCACCATCTACAATCTAGGGCCTAGATGATACTCTTAAATGTGTATTGTTCCCTTAATAAAATTATGAATCTCAAAAGTTGTGATAATGTCATCATTTTTTTTTTCAAGTTAGCCCACCATATCCAAAGTTGTACTTTATTCAGAATTAGGCATACAGTAGGAATATGCTGAGTAATCACATAAATTTAATAAACTTTCATTAAATTCCTTCTACACCAAAGAAACCATGATAGAAAGAAAAAAGCCTTTCCAGGAAATTCACAGTTTAATAAAGTTGATAAATCATAGTAGCAAAGAGGAATCCCAATAGAAAAGGGTATTACTTATGAAATGAATACAGTCCAATAAATTCACGACATTCAAAATAAACACATTTATTTAGTATATATATTTTAGGCTTTATAGGCTACCTAGTTCCTACTGCAACTATTTAACTCTGTCATTGTAGCATGAAAGCAGCCACAGACAATACATAAACAAATATGTGTGGCTAATATTCTAATAAAACTTTATGTATATAAAGTTTGAATTTTATGTAAATTTTCATGTCAAAAATATGATTCTTCCTTTGATATATATATATTTCCTAGCCATTTAATAATGTAAAAACTCTTCTTAACTTTCAGGCTATATAAAAATAGCTAGTGGGACAGATAGGGCCCTCAAGGCATAGTTTCTTGATTTCCAGAAGATATAATTACATCTTGTTAGGCAGTCACTGCCTTGTCTCATTTTATACTGTGCTAAAAAGTCTACAGTGTTGGAGTTCCCATGGTGGTGCAGTACTAATGACCCAACTAGTATCTGTGAGGAAGCGGGTTCAATCCCTGGCCTCGCTTATTAGGTTAATGATCCAGTGTTGCAATGAACTCTGGTGGAGGTCACAGACATGGCTTGGATCCTGAGTTGCTGTGGCTGTGATATATGCTGGCAGCTGCAGCTCCGATTCAACCCCTAGCCTGGGAACTTCCATATGCTTTGGGTGAGGCCCTAAAAAGACCAAAGGAAAAAAAAAAAAAAAACAACTTTATACAGTGTTAAGTGCCAAAAGAAGGTTGAGATAAGTTGTTAAGGAAATTCAAGAGAGTCCTTATGAAGAGGGAAGATTATGAATTAGCTCCAAATTTAGCACCAAGGAGGAACCATTAGCTCATCCTCTTCCTTAACTGGAAGTTGCAGGCATAAAACAGGTCAGCCGGCCAACAAAGGTAAATGACCTTTGGCATCCAAAAAATAAATGAAAATTTCCCACACCTTTAGATATGTTCTCAGTCATTATCATACTTCCTTAGGACTTTTTCCAGTCAGTCTTGGCAGTGTATGTTGAATTGCTTCAGTGTATTCAACTATATTTCAACTATATTTCTCAAGTTGAGTGATCTTTTTTTCCTTTCCCTCTACCTCCCACAATTTTCATCTTGGAAATGACTGAGATTTTCAGTGGATTGAGTTTACAGTTCTGTTTTGCCTAAGGCATGTCTCGGGCTTTTAGTCACTGTGACCTCAATTTGAAATTTTTGCTGTCCTTAAATCTGACCTCTTTTTGCCTTGCCCTAAAGCCTTGTCCCCACACAAAGCCACAATGACCCTTTTATCACACCTAGGCTCTAGTCTCCTTGTGGCAGTGCCTTTCAAAAATATTTCCTGGGGTCTGTTTATACAAAATTCTGTACAATGTAATACTTTTTTTCAGTAATTGGAATCTGCCTATAGTCACAGCTCATGTCTAAAATCTTGAAATGTGTGACTTACTTGTTAACCTGTGATTTTGTTCTTTCGAGTGTTTTGTGGCCATGGCCACGTTCATTTCATAAGCAATATCCTTTTTCCATTAGGATTCTTCTCTCTCAGTGGTTTTAAAGAAAGATTTATTTTCACTCCCACTGTTAGTCTGGCTTCCCTGACTTCTCCATTCTTTTGTTGTTGCTTTGAGCTTTCCTCTTGGAGTTATGGATATTTTATATAGGTCATGCACTGTACAGGTAATATCTCTGGCTGAATCTTTTTGTCTACTTCAAATGTCAAATAGCCAGCTGATAATCGTCTAAAATATTCAGTGCTTTTCAACAGATACATCCTGATACATAATTAAAACATGATTTCTTCTCAAAATTATTTTTTCTTTTTCCTCCCCAACTAGAATATTTATGCCAGAGAAATTTCAAATTACCAGCTATTCCGGTTTTCACCCCCAAATAAGGAGGACATTCAACAATATATACCCAAGTGCTTCTATTTACATGAATAACAATACTACATCTTGTCTTTGTGGTCAGAAAATGTATCAGATATGGAATTAGACCTGGATTCACATGTTTAACTTTTATTTCTGTATTTAATCAGGTCATTTCACTTTAATTAGTTACTGTTTTCTTATTTGTAAATCTGAGAATTGCAAGAACAATAATGTCTACCTTTAGGGTAGTTATATTAAATATTTCACAAATGCCACTTATTATAAAAGCAAATAATCTTGAAAGATTGCTCCTTCTCATGGAATTACAGGGCCTGCCTCTCCCAAATTAACTTTACTTGCACAAGCATTTACAAGGAATGAATGTCTGGAGATTTTGTGGGCTGAGCAAGAAAAAGTGTTTACATCATATATCACATACCAAGCTAGAATATATATCCTCTTTATATATCCTTTTATTTTTGTTTCCCTGAATGTTTCTTCTCTTGGCAACCATCAAGTCATACCTCTTGTCCTGTAAAACTTCTCGGGTCCCGTTTATTAGTCATTAGATTTCAATCCTAGTGATTAGTTTCTATTTCCACTTCGGACATTGAAAGTCTGGCAGACTGTTGATTCTGTCTCCCTAGGCACATATTTCAATAGCCATTGCTTATATTTTCAAACATGTTCCCTTAGTGGTCTTACTGAAACCCCTCATCTTTCCCCCAACCCAGTACCTCCAAGAAGCTTATCAAAAACATTCAGTCTAGGAAACTTTTCTATAAGCAAATCATCTGCTGTGATATTATAACACACGACAGAAGGGATGTGAGCTACAAATTAACAAATCTTGCAAGAGGTAATTGAGTGAGTATCTAAGTGTAACAATATTTTAGGTCAACAAGTTCACCGCTTGGCATGAATTTGTACATCATATGTTCACTCCATAAATTCCAACTTGACAAACTTTATTAATCGTGAATAATTTGTACTTTTGCCTACAAAACAAAATTGTAAGAGTATCTCTGTATATCCACACTCACCCACATTCACAGACAATGACAAAAACATCCTATTGAGAAAAAATACTTATTTTGACATCTTTCTCCTTTTTCCTATATCCACTTTCATTGCCTACATAACATATCCCATCCCTGGCATCAGATGACCAAGTGGAACACTTCTAGGATAACATGACAATGCTGCTTCCAAAATTTACCTGCCTAGTAATTCATCTGACTTCATTCTCTTCTTTCCAAAATAATAGCTAGTGGTTTTATAGACACTAAAGATATGTTTATAGTGCTGATACATTAGCTGTTGTCGAAATCTTCTCTCAAATCCATTGACATTTCAGTGGGTATGTTTGGAATGGTGAACCTTTTAAAATTGTTTTTTATTTATTTTTTGTGTGTATTCATTATTTTTAAAATATTATTTTCCATCATGGTCTATCCCAGGACATTAAATGTAGTTCCCTGTGCTATACAGTAGGACCGTGCTATCTATCTATTCTCAATGTAATAGTTTGCATCTACTAACCCCAAATGCCTGATCCATCCCACCCGCTTCCCTTTTCCCCTTGGGGAACCACAAGTCTGTTCTCTGTGTCTGTGAGTTTGTTTCTGTTTTGTAGATAAATTCATTTATGCCATATTTTAGATTGCACATATAAGATATCATATGGTATTAGTCTTTCTCTTTCCTACTTCACTAAGTATAAAATCTCTAGTTGAAACCATGTTGCTGCAAATGGCATTATTTCATTCTTTTTTATGGCTAAGTAATATCCCACTGTGTATATGTACCACATCTTCTTAGTCCATTCATCTGTCGCTAGACATGTAAGCTGTTTCCATGTTTTAGATTATTGTGAGTAGTGCTTCTATGAACATGAGGTGCATACATCTTTTTGAGTTATAATTTTGTCTGGAGGGGAGTTGCTGGATCATATGGTAGTTCTATATTTACTTTTCTGAACAAAACTCCATACCGTTTTCCATAGTAGTTGTACCAATTTACCTTCCCATCAACAGTGAAGGAGCATCCCTTTTTCTCCACACCCTTTCCAGCATTTGTAATTTGTAGACATTTTAATGATGACCATTCTGATTTGTGTGAGGTGGTTCCTCACTGTAGTTTTAATTTGCATAACTCTAATAATTAACAATGTTGAGCAGCTTTTCATGTATCTACTGGATGTCCATATATCTTCTTTGGAAAAATGTCTGTTTAGATCTTCTGCCCATTTTTTAATTGGGTTGTTTGTTTTTTGTTGTTGACTGTGTGAGTTGTTTGTGTATTTTGAAGATTAAGTCCTTGTCAGGTGCATCATTTGCAAATATTTTCTCTGGAATGGTAAGATTTTTTTTTTAATTAATGATTTTTTTCCCATTATAGCTGGTTTATAGTGTTCTGTAAGTTTTCTACGGTATAGCAAGATGACCCAGTCACAAACACACACATATATATATACATATATATATATTCTTTTTTCTCACATTATCATGCTCCATCATAAGTATGTGAGGTTTTAACTGAAAATTTCTGTTATTTTGTAGGACATCTTTTAGGTCAAACTTCCATTGCATGAGATCATGATACATAGACAGCTTATTTTAAGAGATAATGTGAAATGTTCCTTTTGATTGGGTTAGTTTGATGTGGCACCATTTGACTGCAAGTGAAAGCAGCAATTTAAAAGTTAGTAAAGCTTAGGTTTACACACTACTTAGCTGAATTGAGGACTTGTATGTATTTTATTGTCGTAGTTTAAATACATTGTCTTATTATAAGGAAATTGTTTGCAATGCCCCAACATAATGTAGATGTTATTATTGTGTATGTGGATTGAACTGTATGTATCTTATTTGTCTAACTTTATTAATCAATTTGTTCAATAGATTTTTGTTCTTATTTATGAGATTGTGCTAATTTGGAGGGTATAAAGATATGAAAATATTGTTGCTACATTTCTAGAGGTCCTTAATCTGTGTACAAAAGTTTAAATTTAATGTATTTCTTTTTACTATTACAATATAAATTCAAAAATCGCTGATTTTAAGACATTTGTACTGGAGTGCAACTTCTAAGTCAACCAGTTTTCAAAGTATGCCAATAAATTGTCAAGGAAATTATAAATAATAAAAATAATAGTATGTAACAAGGAATTGTCAATGTATGAAATATTGCTCTAAACCCATTAGACATGTTAACTCTTTTAAATCCTCACAATCCTGTGGATTTGGTACAGTTCTGACTTTACAGAGGAGGAAAGCAAGGCAGAGGGATTAGTTTGCTCAAGTCACACATAAAGAAGCAACTTTATGGAGTTCCATTGTAGCTCAGTGGTAACAAACCTGACTAGTATCCATGAGGATGCAGGTTTGATTCCTGGGCTCACTCGGTGGGTTAAGAATCCGTTGCTGTGAGCTGCTGTGTAGGTTGCAGACCTGGCTCGGATCTGGTTTGCCGTGGCTGTGGTGAAGGCTAGCAGCTACAGTTCTGACTTGACCCATAGCCTGAGAATTTCCATATGCTGCAGTTGCAGCCCTAAAAAGAGAATAAATAAAAAATTAATTAAATAAATAAATTTTAAAAATCAGCTAGTAAAAATGATAAAATGTGACTTTCTTTTAAATTTCCCAGCTCCTAAATCAACCACTAAAGCCTCAAGGAATTCTAGAAAAATGTCACCAAGACCCTTTTACCTGGATCAAGAATATCTTATTCCTGTTTCTGCATTTTTACAGACATAGGAAGCTTTAGAAAGAGTCACTCAAGTACATATGTTTTGGGCCCTCTTGGATACTCACATTTATATTTTTTTCTTTATTTTGTTTTAATTTGTAGTTTCTAGATCTGCGTTTACTTGCAGCCTTTATTTTAGTGTGCCCACAGATAAGTTCTGTAGTGATAATAGGTTCCATGGTCAGTTAAGTTTGTTTTGTTTTTAATAATGGAATTATTGGATTCTCAAATATGTTAATATGTATTGTGATTTCCCAAGAAAGAGATTACACTGTAAAGAGTTTCCCATATTTATCTGTACCCCCCCCCATTCTTTATGTTTGTATGTGTGCATACCTTAAAGATCCGCTGGAAGTCACTCTGGGAAAAAATGGGCTGAATGATCACAATTAAGTTATTTGTAAAGACTGATATGATATGTGTTGATTATGTGGTTATTAAAATGGGAGATGAGTTCCTGTCATGGCTCAGCGATTAACGAACCCGACTAGGATCCATGAGGATGCCGGTTAGATTTCTGGCCTCCCTCAGTGGGTTAAAGATCCAGTGTTGCCATGAGCTTTTTTTTGATGATGCAGTGTGTCTTGAATCATTATTTTAGATTAAGTATCTATTTTTAAAGGAAAAGTAAAAGCATGTGGGGATGAGGTGGCAAATGTAAACAAAGTGAAATCAGATGAAACATCGAGTAAGTCATTTATGTGATTTTAATTAACACTCACTGTAATGATTGTTGTCAATCCCAATATATCTAAGTCAAATACTTAAGTGCCTTTATTTTTTATTTCCTTGGCAGGATGTGTGAAAAAAAAAAAAGATGGTGAATAACCTGTTTGTGTTTGTTCCCTTTTTAGCAGGCTTAATATTGCCTCTGATTCTGAAAAGAATATTATAAAAAAAATGAAAACAAAAAAACTAACCTTCAAGGGAAAAATATGGTACTCATTTAACTGAATGAAGCCTCTTAATGATGATGAAATATGTAATTTCCTCTCCTTGTTTGCTTTTAATTCAAGTCCTGTCAAATATTTCTAATAGTAAAACCTAGGGTGGTATGAAGATTTGATTAGTTTACTGTATTTCACATCAGGCTTAAATTTCAGTAGATTTTTAATATACAGACTTAACATACTGATGATAAACAATTTGCTTTAGGGAATGCGTCTCCTTTCTGTACCTGGTTGATTGGTCCCATATGCTATTATTCCTGAAATAAAAATACTTCATCGTCTGGGCAGCATCACGGAGAAAATACACAGCTCTAGCAAAAGAGCCTCCATCACTTGACTGAAAATATTTGCACATTTTAATTCCATGGGCTTTGTTCTCCTGAGAGACTCTATAGGCTGTTGTTTCTGAAGAATGTAAAAAAATGTAAAGAAAGGAAAAAGAAAGTGTTTACGGCTAACTACATCTAAATGTAGCCAAGCTTTTGCCTCAGGGAGTTAAATGAGATGAAGGGAGGCAAGCTCATGTCTGTGTGTGGCTTCAGTTTGTCTGGGACATCACTATGCCAGCGAGCAGTAAAGACTGCATTTCCCTAGAAGGTTTTAAGAAAATTTTATATGCATTGGAGGCTGTCCCAGTGGTATCTTGTAGAAACGTGGTCATTGGTCTTGTCATGTTGAAGGGAAATCTGAAACACCATGGAAAGAGCATCTCTCATCTTTGTGTTATTTTGTGTGTCTCAAGCCAATGTTCTGGATTGTCTTTTTTCTCAATGATATTTTCCTTGTCTTCACAAAAGAGCCTGCTCTTTTCCTTCTATGAAAGCAATTTTCATCTCACTTTATTTTTTTCAGCAGGTCTGTAAACGTTACTTGGGTTAAATAATTACTCTGGTAATTTTCTCGATTCTTCTAAATGTATGCTTTATAATTCAGTTTTAGAATTTTGTGTAAGTTAGCTTTTATTTGGCTAACAAGCCACTTCAGATATTTAGTTGTTCAAAACAACAACTCATTATTATTTCTCATGAGTATATAGATTTATAGATTTAGATCAGACTCAGCTGACCTTGACTAGGCTCATTCTGATGTGTACAGTTACCCTCCAGCCTGGGGGCTATCTGTTCCTGGATGACCTTTGCTAGGTACACTCAGTTCACATTCACAGGATAATCACAGCATTCCACAGGCCAGCTTGGAAACATTTTCGTAGCATGTGGCAGGGGTCAATGAAAGGAAGTTGGTTTGTTTAAGGGTTAATTTTATACCCTGCTTGAATCAAGTTTGCTAGTGTCCCACTAGCTGAAGTCATCAAATGTCCAGGCCTGGAATCAGTGGAGGAGGTGGTGGGTACTATCAAAGGCATAGATATAGGTAGGCATGAAACATTATGTCCATCAGTGCCTTCTCCCACAAGATTTATATGAATAAAACAGAGAGGCTAACAAAAACTGATATGTAAATGCACCCAGTGCAAGGAACTTTAATATGTAGAAATAACAGAATAAAGTTAAGGGACTGGTAAGATAAATGATAATGCATCTATATGACTGATATTATCTATTTGTTGGAAAAATGTTTTAGAATGAAAAAAATGACAGGAAAGTATTTCTGTTATATTAAGTGAAATAAGTAAGATACAAAAATATATACGTGGTAGGGTCTAATTAATACATTTAGATAAATAGATGATAGATAGAAAAAAAAATGGACGGATCACCAGGATGTTAATACTAATTACCCATATAGTGAGTACAGAAAATGTTTTTTATTATTTCCCCAATTTTTAATAATCAGTATATGATATTTTATAATAAGAAAATATATGAAATAAACATTATATAAATAGCAACCTATGGTAGGCATCCAAAATCTAGGGTGGATTCCAAAATTCCCTTCCGCTATTATATATATTCTATTTATAATCTTTCTCCCTTGGGTGTTAAGAGAGACTGTTTATTATAAATTTCACTCCCATGATTATATTATTTTATGTAATAAAATTGAAGGATTTCAAATATGTAATTAAGATCCCAAATCAGTTACTGTTTTTTTTTTGTTTGCTTCTAATGGTCGCACCCGCAACATATTGAGGTTCCCAGGCTAGGGGATGAATTGAAGCAGTAGCTGCTAGCCTATGCCACAGCCACAGCAACATGCTATCTGAGCCACATCTGTGACCTACACCAGAACTCATGGCAACGTGCGATCTCTGACCCACTGAGCAAGGCCAGGGATCAACCCCACATCCTCATAGATAGTACTTGGATTTGGATACTAGTCGGAAACTCCCCAAAGCAGTTACTTTTGATTTAATCAAATTGAGACTACTCTAGGCAGGTCTGACCAGATCTGATGAGCCATTAAAAGAGATTGAATCCTTTCTTTTTTTTTCCCCCAATATTTATTATTCTGTATTTTTCCTTTTTTTCTTCTTTTTATTGCTTAATGAATTTTATTACAATTATAGGTGTGCAAAAATCATCACAACTCAATTTGATAGAATTTCTTTCCCAAACCCTCAGTGCATCCCCTCACCCCCCAGATTGTCTTATTTGGAAACTACAGGTTTTCCAAAGTCTGAGTCATTATCTGTTCTGCAAAGAAGTTCCTTGTGTCCTTTTTTTAGATTCCATATGTAAGCAGTAGCATTGGATGTTGCTGTCTAATTGTCTGACTGGTTTCATTTTGCATGATAATTTCTAGATCCGTTCATGTTGCTATAAATATTGTTATTTAGTTCCTTTTAATGGCTGAGTAATATTCCATTGTGTGTATGTACCAGATCTTCCCTATCCACTCCTCTGTCGATGGGCATTTAGGTTGTTTCCAGGACTTGGCTATTGCATAGAGTGCTGCAGTGAACACTGGAGTGCATGTGTCTGTGGGTTTGATGGGTCAAATGGTAATTCTATTTTGAGTTTTCTGAGGAATCTCCATACCGTTTTCCACAGTGGTTGCACCAGTTTGCATTCCCACCAGCAGTGTAATAGGGATCCTTTTTCTCCACACCCTCTCCAGCACTTATTGTTTGTAGACTTTTTGATGGTGGCCATTCTGGCTGGTGTAAGGCTCATTGTCGTTTTGATTTGCATTTGTCTAATAACGGGTGGTGTTGAACATCTTTTTATGTTTTTTGGCCATCTCTATGTCTTCTTTGGAGAATTGTCTGTTTAGATCTTCTGCCCATTTTTTGATGGGGTTGTTTGTTTTTTTGGTATTGAGCTGTAGGAGGTGTTTGTAAATTTTGGAGATTAATCCCTTGTCAGTCGATTCATTTGCAAATATTTTCTGCCATTCTGTGGGTTGTCTTTTCATTTTGTTTAGAGTGGACCCTTGCTGTAAAGGAGATTTAAAACATGAGAACAGTTGTCATGGTTTTAAAAAAAAGTAAGAGGCCATATTGTGAGAGATTCATGTGGCTAGGAATTGAGGCATTTTCTAGGAGCTGGAAAAGACCTTCTGTTACTCTAAAAAAGGAAAACAGGGATCTTAGTCCCACAGCCCTGAGAAACTGAGTTCCATAAAGAACTAATGCACTTGGAAGAGAACCTAAAGCCTCAGAGGAGATGGGAGCCCTGAATGATGCTTGGCTTTGAGTCAGTTAACCTATACCTGCATTGCTGACCAAGAGAAGCTGTGAGATAATCAATGTCTTTTTATTTTAAGATGCTTAATTTGTGGTGATTCATTATGCAGCAATAGAAAACTAATATATAGCCTGTTAGAACCAGTACTCTCTTGCTTTTTCATTTCCTTGACTTTCTAGATATTTGCTGCAGGGAATAGCATAGCACTCACAAATCATGCCAGCATCATAGACAGCTGGTTACTATTATTGTGCATATCCATTCTTGTAACCTATCAACATCACAGTTTACCTCGGTTGTTGTCAAATGAGTCACAAGATTTAACTTTGTGCTACATGGAGAATCATATAGAAAGTTACGTAGTCTCGTGTTGGAATTAACAGGTTGTAGAATTTTTTTGGGTGAATCAATCAATACCTGCTTAAACAACTGTGATAAAGAATGTTTACGTGGTCATAATATGTAGCATAAACTTTTAGCAAATTTAGAACCATGTAAACATTTTTTTATATGAATAAAGGGAAAAACTATCATGAATGACAATTAACAACTCAGAATTTGACAATATATAATACTGATGTTCTTTCTCTCTTCATTACCCCTAGCAGATAATTATCTTTTCCTCTAAGCCCCAGATTAGCATCCAAATAATTTTCAAGGCAGTACTCTAAGCAACTATATCCAATCCATCTGATTAAGCCTGGGAAATAAAATCAATTTTCCCTTGAGTACATAACGTTAATTCTATGATTTAAATAGCCCAACTTTTTCTAGTGCATTTCAGCAGTTGAAGACTAGACAAAATCTGTTTCATCCATTTTCATTACAACTTTAAAATGAATAGAATTTGTTATAATAAGGTTCAGAACAAGAGTTAGCATTTACGAGAAAGTGGCACCAAATATATTATCTTGATTCTTTTCTCCTGATGGTTTATTTAGTCCCAAAGTGGCTGAAAACCCTGTAGCTTTAACAATGAACTTGGGCAAGTCCCTATTTTATCAGAAGACTGACTCTGTGTAAATTCTCAGGACAAATCTCTGTGGTCCTTTATTCTTTTTACCCTTCCAAAAGCATTTACCTTGCAACTTTGGATACTTTTTTTTTGTTTCGTGTGTGTGTGCTTTGTTTTGTTTTGTTTTATTTTGTTTTGTTTTTTGCTTTTTAGGGTTGCACCTATGGCATATGGAAGTTTCCAGCTAGGGGTCGAATCAGAGCTACAGATGCCCGCCTATGTTACAGCCACAGTAGTGCCAGATCCGAGTCGCATCAGTGGCTAACAGCAAGAGTGGATCCCTGAGCCACCGACTGAGGCAAGGGATTGAACCCACATCCTCATGGATCCTAGTCAGATTCATTTCGTTGCACCCCAAGGTGTGAGATAATAAATGTCTTTTGCTTGAAGATGCTAAGTTTGTGGCAATTCATTATGCAACATTAGAAAACTAATACATAGCCTGTTAGAACCAATATTCTCTTGCTTTTTCATTTCCTTGACTTTCTAGATATTTGCTAGTTTATCTTAGTTTATTCCCCTATAAAATCAGTGGTTTGGACTGCAGCAGTGGTTCTCAAAGTATGGCCTTAGATCAGCAGCCTCAGCATTACCTCAGAAATTGTTATGGATTCAGATTTTCTGGCTTCACCTGAGACTTAATCAGAACTTCTCTGGTTAAGGGTTGAGCAGCAATGTGCATTTTAATTAACAAGTCAGCCAGGTGGACTAGCTTATCTCTGGGAGACATTTTATATCTAGTGTTTACTCCTTTTAGAAGCTTTAAGCTATTGCAAACACACTTTTCACCTCTGGATTTTCAGAGTCCCATTGTGAACTTGGCTTAGTGGTACATGAGGATTTTTAGTTGAGAGAGGGGCCAAGGCCCCTGGGAGTGGTGTTGGTCTAAAGTGTTCATTTTAAAATCAAGACAGTGCTTGCTTTTGTCCTTAATACACTGTCCTGTATTCCATTTCCCAAAGTTCCTATCCACATATGTCCCCATTTTTGTTACACCTGCCTCCAGGAAACTACATTCCCGAAAGGAGAGTTCCTCATCTTGGTATCAATTGAAGGCAGTTTCCACGTTGTAGATAGATTTAATTTGTATGTCAGAAACTTTTGCAATTTTACTGTTTATTTCCACCAAAAATAAAGCATGAGAGAAAAGGGGTGTTGAGCTTTGGATTAGACAAAAGTAAGGTTTAATTTAGACCTTTCATGTTAAATTGTATAAATAAGTTACCTGATGTCTCTGTGTCTTTTCTCTTATGATCTGTAAAAATAGAAATACCAACAACTCTGAAACAAGGCAACATGAATGCAATTAGCTGTCATGTAGTGGGTGCTCAATAAATTGTATTTTTATTCCATTTTTCCATTCTCCACAATCAGAAATTAAATGCCAGGCAATTTCTTTTTCTAAAACCATTTTCTGTCTGAGCCTACTGGCCCACATCAACAATGCCTCCATTCCAGTCAAACTCCTTCCTACCTACTGAAGACTTCAACTTTGTGACACCACCATTTTCATTCATCATTGCACTTCTTCTGACTGCTTTTCATCCTCCTAATCCCTCGACCAACAATGGCTTCTTGGTGGTAAACAATCTAATACAGGAAAGCATACTAGTTAGTAATAACAATGATAATTTAAGATAATAATGAAATTAACATTTATTGAGAATATACCATAGTCACGTACTGTATATGTAAGGACTTAACTGATTTCCCAAAGCAACTTTTTGATGTGTGGTATTATTGCCTGCATTTTATGGATGAGGAAACTGAAACACAGAAAATGAGTATCTAGCCCAAAGTAGCAAAGCTGAGAAATGGCAGAGCTGGGCTGTGAGAAAGAATGTAAATAAAATAGAAATCCTTGCGATATGAATTTCCATGGAAAACTTAAAATTACATGCTTAAGCAAAATATTTGTAACCACAGTATGGCATTTCAATTATTTTTTAAACAAATAATAATGAAATCTACAACATGAGCCATGTACAATGTAGGAACAGGTATATTAGCAGGAAAAACAGGTTCTCATGTCATAGCTAATGATTTAGAAACAATAGACATGATATGTGTTAAGTAAGAAATGTATGTTAAGAAATGTGTATTAAATATGAAATAAGATAGTGGTACATATTCTTAAAATGTAAAGTGTATTGAGGGGCAGTGTGTACGGGAAAAGGAGTCCATTTCACTTTACATAAATTGGGCAAAGAAGGCTTTTCTGGTGGAAATTTTATTTATCCAATCTGATTTATGTTTTTGAAAGAGTATTCAGACTACTGAGTAGAGAAGTAGCAGGGAGATCAGCTAGGAGGCTGTTGTCTACTGAGTGATGATGGTAGCAGGGAAAATACAAGACCCACCTTCTTAGATTATCATTCATGGCAGATATTCTCAAACTGCATTACCCTAACCAGCAGTGTCAGGCCATGCTGAATTTGCTGAATCAAAAGCTCTGAGAATAAATGCTAGAGTTCTGTTTAAAAAGTTCCCCAGGCCATCCTGATGAATGCTAAAATTTGAAAGCCACTAGTTAGAAGGAGAGTTGATGAGATACGAAGATGGCAAATAAGCCAAAAAAAGAATCAAGATGATTAACTTCTAGTTGTGCTTGTTTATCTTTAGAGAGGAGAGTAACAGACTGAACCCACTCCAGAAGATTAAAAAGATTAGAAATTTTCTTTTTAAAATGAAAAAAAAACAAAACTTGAGAATCATAGCTGAATATCTAACAAAGTTTTTCAGTCAGTTCTGCAACTCAAGCTTTGGTGGATCCCAGAACTACTTGACTGCACTCTTAGTTTCTTGTTCCTTCCTCTCTTTTTATCTCTGTTCCCCCTACTTCCAGTTTCCATTTATTTTATTTTTTATTTTATTTTTATTTCTTTGGTCTTTTTGTCTTTCTAAGGCCACACCCGCTGCATCTGGAGGTTCCCAGGCTAGGGGTAAAGTTGGAGCTGCAGCCGCCAGCCTACGCCACAGCCACAGCAACATGTGAGCTGAGCCACGTCTCTGATCTATAGCACAGCTCATGGCAACGTGGGATCCTTAGCCCACTGAGCAAGACCAGGGATAGAATCTGCATCTCATGTTCCTAGTCGGATTCATTTCTGCTGCAACACGACAGGAACTCCATCCCCGTTTATTTTTAATGTATAACAGTTTTCCTCATCTTTGGATCATCCAATCTATGAGCTAAAACCTAAGCCCTAGGAGTTCTCATTGTGGCTCAGCAGAAATGAATCTGACTGGTATCCATGAGGATGCAAGTTCCATCCCTTGTCTAGATCAGTGGGTTAAGGATCTGGCATTGCCCCGAGCTGTGGTGTAGGTCAGAGATGCAGCTAGGATCTGGCGTTGCTGTGGCTATGGTGTAGGCCGGAACTACAGCTCTGATTTGACCTCTAGCCTGGGAACCTCCATAAACCATGATGCGGCCCTAAAAAGACAAAAACAAACAAAAAAACTAAAGCCATAATGTTTTCTCCTTTAATATGATTTTCCAAACAAACACAGTTCTTGTTCAATGAAGAATTCTGGATCACCTATTGAGAAAATATATTTTTTACCTCCACTGACTGGATAAGTCAATTTTGATTTGCAAAGAATTGAAAATATCTTAAAAATAATTTCAGTAACAATGAGGTTATTTGGAAAGATTAGAATTAAATTTTAAAAACTATGGTTAAATTTTGCCAAATTCTTTAAAAATATTAAAATTACTGGCAGCTTAGATGGACTTTCATGTCCATTTGTGGGAGACTTTAGATATGCAAATGAATTTTTAATTAATATCCTCTCAGTCTTACACAAAAACAATAGTGATTTCACTCTAATATTTTAAAAATATTTTTTTATTTTGATGTCAATCGTAACATTATACTTTAAAATCTGATACAGAATTGAAATAACAATTTATTATTTAGTCATAAAAATTATTTTTCCTTTCAGTTATTTTACTGTAAAACTATTGTACCTCTTTTTAATATTGATGTGGTAGCATTGTATAACAAAATTATTTTCTTTTACAACTGTTCTTCTATAAAAATGCTGCTCTATTAATCATAAGTGTGGCAGCTCAATGCTTGGATTGCAACATAAAATGTAATTTATTAAAATTTCTTCCAGGCATATCTGCGACAGAGAGTTCAGTATTTATTAATGCTTTCTTCATTTTAGGCCTAGGGAAAGCTGAATTAAATACAATAAAACTTGTGGCACTGTCTTCACATTCATTTCTTTGAGGCATGAAAAGAAGTCTCTATCATCTAAAATAGACTAAACTAAAAATCATCTTTTGAAGGCTGACATTTTTTACTTTTTCATGTTGCCTTTATAATTAAGCACTAAGTCAGGGTACTTTTTTAGGAAGTGAAATGATCCTATACACCTTTGGTTCTGCATGGTCCAGACCAGACGACCAAGCTGTATTAGATTAACTTATAAGTCCACCTTCACTGGCTATATATATATATATATGTATGTGTGTGTGTGTGTGTATATATACACAAGCACACATATATATGCTATAAAGGTAATTTACTGTATTTTCTGGTAGATTAATTATTTGAGTATTTAATATACTAAATATCAAATATTAAACATATTTAATATATATTTAAGAAGAGTATATTTTTATTTCTGGTAGTTGGTATGGGAAAAAAGATAATTTGTTGAGGGTAATAAAGCATAAACTTTGTAAGCAGTTATTGACACAATAGTAATATATTCAAAATAATTATCTGCTATTCAGAATTGAACATTTCTCTTTTCAAATTAGCTCGTGCAATTTTACATAATAATATTTCACAGTTTCCTTAATTTTATTTAAAAAATAAAATCTTTAAAGCTAAAGCAAAAAAAAAAAAACAAATCTTGAAAACCTTTCCAATATCTACCTTTTAAGGTCTATGATGACTCTGGTCTGTGTCAACTGGGCTTGACTGAAGTACTTCCTAGAATTCCCTCCCTTCTATTGCTTCCTTTTAAAGTGGAGGATGGTGAGGACATAGCAATTATTCTGTACTGTTGTTGCTCATATGCTGACTCACCTTGTTGACGTGAAGTAACGTTTAGATTGTATAAGGAACATTTGGAACATACTTGACTCTGAGGGTTCTACAGGATGTCCTCATTACCAAGGTAAGAGGCAGCAAGAAAGGGTACAGGATTCAAACAGCCCTTTGGAGATTGCAACTCGTGGTCATGCGAGTCCGGTCTGTTCCTAAGCTTCCCTTCCTGACTGTTGCCCTGGGGGCTGCTCCAGCATCAGAAGTGGGTTAATCCTTGCAGGGACTGTCAAAGCATGTCCCTCCCTGAAAAAAGTGTAGGCCAATCCCCTGCAATTATCTGTGTGTGTGTGCGTGTGTGTGCGTGTTTGTGTGTGTTTCCTAGTGGTTGACTCCTGTCAGAGGTCCCAAACCTCTTTTCTTGGACAGCAAGCATTTCTTGATCTGTCCTAAATTGCCATATGTATATTATATATATATATTTATATATATATATGATTATATATATAAATATATATATTATATATATATATATATATAATGATATATATAATGATTTTTTTTTGTTATAGCTGGTTTAGTGTTCTGTCAATTTTCAACTGTACCGCAAGGTGACGCAGTTACACATACATGTATAGATTTTTTTTCTCACATTATTGTGCTCCGTCATAAGTGACTAGACATAGTTCTCAGTGCTACACAGCAGGATCTCATTGCTTAGCCATTCCAAAGGCAATAATATGCATCTGTTAACACCAGTTTCACAATCCATCCCACTGCCTCTCCTTCCCCCTTGGCAAACACAAGTCTATTCTCCACGTGCATGATTTTCTTTTCTGTGGAAAGGTTCATTTGTGCCATATATTAGATTCCAGACATAAGTGATATCATAAGGTATTTGTCTTTTTCTTTCTAACTTACTTCACTCAGTGTGAGTCTCTAATTCCACTCATGTTGCTGCAAATGGCATTATTTTGTTCTTTTTAATGAGTGAGTAGTATTCCATTGTGTATATATATCACATCTTCCTAATCCAATCCTCTGTCGATGGACATTTGAGTTGTTTCCATGTCTTGACTTTTGTGAATAGTGCTGCAATGAACATGCAGGTGCATGTGTCTTTTTCAGGGAAAGTTTTGTCTGGATATATGCCTAAGAGTGGGATTGCTGGGTCATATGGTAGTTCTATGTATAGTTTTCTAAGGTACCTCCACACTGTTTTCCATAGTGGTTGTACCAATTTAACTTCTCACAGACAGTGGAGGAGGGTTCCCTTTTCTCCAAACCCCCTCCAGCATTTGTTATTTGTGGACTTATTAATGATGGCCATTCTGACCAGTGTGAGTCCCTAGGATTTTCAATATATAGTATCATGTCATCTGCATGCATTGAAAATTTTACCTCTTCTCTTCCTATTTGGATGTGTTTTACTTCTTTTGTTTGCCTGATTACTGTGGCTAGGACTTCCAACACTGTGTTGAATAACAGTGGTGAGAGTGGGAATGCTTGTCTTGTTCCATATTTTAGTGGGAAGGCTTTCAGCTTTTCTCCATTGAGTATTGTATTTGCTGTGGGTTTGTCATAAATGGCTTTTATTATGTTAAGATATGTTCCCTCTATACCCACCTTGGTAAGAGTTTTATCATGAATGGCTATTGGACTTTGTCAAATGCTTTTTCTGCATCTATTGAGATGATCATGCAGTTTTTGTTTTTTTTTTGGTAATGTGGTTTATGACGTTGATTGACTGGTGTATGTGGAACCATCCTTGTGAACCTGGGATGAATCCCACTTGGTCGTGGTGTATCATCTTTTTTTTATGGTGTTGGAATCAGCTGGCTAAAATTTTGTTGAGAATTTTTGTGCCTGTATTCATCAAAGATATTGGCCTATAGTTTTCTTTTTTGGTGGTATCTTTGTCTGGTTTTGGAATTAGGGTGATGGTGGTCTCATAGAATGTCTTTACAAGTGTTCCTTCTTCTTCAACCATTTGGAAAAGTTTAAGAAGGATGGGTATAAGTTCCTCTTTGTATGTTCTATAGAATTTGCCTGTGAAGCCATCTATTCCTGGACTTTTATTTGTAGGGAGTGTTTTTAATGACATTAAATGTCATTTCTAGTGATCAGTTTGTTCAGTTGATCTATTTCTTCTTGATTCAGTTTTGGCAGGCTGTAAGTCTCTAGAAAGTTGTCCATTTCTTCTAGGTTGTCAAATTTGTTGACATGCAATTGTTCATAGTATTCTCTCATGTTTTTTTTGTATTTCTGCACTATCTGTTGTGACTTCTCCTTTTTCATTTCTTATTTTGTTTATTTGGGTTTTTCTCTTCTCTTCTTGGTGAGTCTAACCAGAGGTTTGTCAATTTTGTTTACCTTTACAAAGAACCAGCTCTTGGTTTTACTGATTTTTTTCTATTGTTTTTTGAATATCTATTTTGTTGATTTCATCTCTGGTCTTTATTATTTCCTCCTTCTGCTGACTTTAGGTTTTGTTTGTTTTTCTTTTTCCAATTCCTTTGCGTGGTAGATTAAGTTGTCGATTTGAGATTTTTCTTCTTTTTTGAGGAAAGCCTGTATTACTATGAATTTCCCTCTGAGCACTGCTTTTGCAGCACCCTGTAGATCTTGAATGGTTGTGTCTTCATTATCATTTGTCTCAAGGTATTTTTTAATTTCCTTCTTGATCTCCTTATTAACCCATTGGTTTTTTAGTAGCATGTTGTTTAGTCTCCACGTAGTAAGTGTTTTCTCATCTTTTCCTGTGGTTGATTTCTAGTTTCATGTCAATTTGGTCAAAGAAGATACTTGAAATAATTTCTATACTCTTAAATTTGTTGAGGTTAGATTTGTGACCCAGTATGTGATCAATTCTTGAGAATGTTGCATGTGCATTTGAGAAGAATGGATATTCTGATTTATTTTTGGATGTAATGTCCTGAAAATATCTATTAAGTCTAACTTTTCTTTTGTGTCATTTAGGATCATTGTTGCATTACTGATATTCTGTCTAGAGGATCTGTCCATTGATGTGAGTGTGGTGTTAAAGTCTCCTACTATTACTGTATTCCCATCTATTTCTCCTTGTATGTCTGTTAGTATTTGTCATAGGCATTTGGGTGCTCCTATATTAGGTGCATATATATTGACAATTGTAATATCCTTTTCTTGAATGTATCCTTTAACCATTAAATAGTGTCTTTCTTTGTCTTTCTTTATGACCTTTATCTTTATCAGTCTATTTTGTCTGATATGAGTGTTGTAACTCCTCCTTTCCTATCTTGTCTATTTTCATGAATTATCTTTTCCCATCCCCTCACTTTCAATCTATACATGCCCTTTTCCTAAGGTGAGTCTCTTGTAGACAGCAGATTGCAGGTTTTTGCTTTTTTATCCTATCTGCCACTCTGTCTTTTGATTAGAGTATTCAGTCCATTGATATTTAAGGTGATTATTGGTAGATATGTGTTTATTGCTATTTTAAAACTTGTTTTCCCATTTATGTTTCTCTTTTTTTCTTTTCTTTTTTTGGTTAAATGGTTTCCTTTTTTTTTATGTGTGAGTACTTTTCAGTTTTTGTGAATGTAATGTTTGGTTTTAATTTGTGGTTTCCCTGTTTTTTAAGTATGTTAACCCCTTCCTGTATCAGCTCGCTTTAGCCTGATAGTAATATAGGCTTAAAAAACATCATTAAAATAAAAAAGAATCTATATTTTATTAACTTCCTTCCCCACATTTTATGATTTTGATGTTTTTTTTTTTTAACATCATTTTTAGCTCTGTGCGCTGGCTTATTTGAGTGATTGCTTTCCATTTGCAGTTCCTCCATTCTAATTCTTCTTACTTCTTTTTTTATTTATTTAGAGAACCCCTTTCAGTATATCTTTTAGAATGAGCTTATTGCTGTACTCTTTTAACTTTTTTTAGCTAGTTTGCTGGATAAATTCTTTATTTCCCCTTCTATTTTAAATGATATTCTTGCTGGGTAGAGTATTCTAGGTTGTAAATGTCTTTCCTTTCAGCACTGTAAATATATCTTGCCACTCTCTTCTGGCCTGTAGTGTTTCTGTAGAGAAATCAGCTGACAGCCTTATGGGGGTTCCCTTATAATTAATGCTTTGTGTTTCTCTTGCTGCCTTTAGAATCCTCTTTATGTTTAAATTTTGCCATTTTTATTATAATATTTCTTGGTGTGGGCTTGTTTAGGTTCAACTTGTTTGGGGCCTTCTGTGCTTCCTGTATCTTGGTATCAGTTTCCTTTAAATTTGGAAAGTTTTCAGACATAATTTCTTCAAACATATTTTCAATGGCCTTTTCTTTACCTTGTCCTTCTGGAATTCCTATTATGCATAAATCGGCCTGCTTTATATTATCCCATAAATCTCATATTGCTTTCGTGTTTTTTCATTTGGTTTTCTGTCTGCTGTCCTGATTGAGTGAATTCCATTATTCTATCTACCATGTCACTAATTTGTTCCACTGCATTATTCATTCTGCTCTTTAGTGCCTTTAGCTCAGTTTGTGTCTCTGCAAATAAATTTTCTAGTTTTTCTTGGCTGCTCCTTGTATTTTCTAGTTCCTTTCTAAAGGAATCTGCATTACTGTTCATATCCTCTCTTAATTCCTTGACAGTCAGCCTTAATTCCTTTAGTATTTTCACTGTCTCCCTTTTGAACTCAATGTTTGTCAGACTGCAGAGGTCTGTTTCGCTGTTGATGGCTTTAGGTGATTTTCTTGTTCCCTTAACCTGAAATGGTTTCTGAGCTTCTTCATCTTATGTTTTTCTTTTTCTGTGAGTTTGGGGAAGCCAAACTGTAGTCTTGTAAGGCTGCTTCCATGCAAGAGCACCCCTTTGTAATTTTTTGGGGGTGTTGTATTTATTTTTGGCACGGGAGTTTGAATATTTGCTGTCTCTTTCTTCAGTGCGAGCTCGCTGTTATCCCCAGCATGCTCAGTGTTTTCAGGGAGAAGGAGGCAATGGGTAGGGCCAGTAGGCAGTACCTGGTCACTGGGCTTTTGACGGTAGCAAGGACCTGCAGGAAGGTGGCACAGGCTACTCCTAGTTGCAGGACCCTGGGAAGTGGTAATGAGCTCTAGGCAGATCTACAAGGTGTCCAGAGCATTTGGTAGTAGCAGCAGCAGGATGTGTGAATTCCCAGAGGAGTGAGAGCAACAACAGCTAGTGTTTAATTGCAATACCCTCCTCTGAGGTGATTGGAACCACAGGTGGTACCTTTTCAGGGACTCCTAGTGGTAGCAGGCCATGACCACCTCTGGAGTCAGTGATAACTGTGGTGGTATGCCCCTGCAACCTTTAGACCATGCATGAAGCAACCCATATCACTTAACCGATAGGAGGTGTTACATAGGCTCCTCCTAGTTACAGGATCCTGGAAAATGACAGAGATTAGGTGTGTGGGTATTGCCTGGAGCATTCAGCAGTGGCAGCAGCAAGGCTGTTGTGTTCCCAGGGGTGTGAGCACCAACAGGTTGTGCTAGGTGACAGTGCCCTTCTCTGTGGTGCCCTTGAGGTGACTGGGGCTGCAAAGTGATGCCTGTTCACGGACTCCTAAGGGTGTTGGGCCTCTCCCACCTCTGGAGCCAGAGATAACTGTGATGGTTTGCCCCCAACTCCTGTAGACCAGGCAAGAAGCACCTCGTCCTGCTAGCCCCCACAAGAGGTGCTGCACAAGCTGCTCCTCATTGCAGGTTCTTGGGAATGGACAGTGATCAAGTGTCTGAGCACTGCCCAGAGCATTTGGCAATGGTTGCAGCAGGGTGGGTGTGCTCCCATGGGAGTGAGAGCAGTAACAGGTGATGTTCTGTTGCAATGTCCTTCTCTGTGGTGCCCTCTGAGGTGGTTGGCCCTGCAAGTGATTTTTCTTTAGGTATCACCACTGGTGTTGGGCCACACCCATCTCTGGAGTCAGAGATAACTGCAGTGGTTTTTGTTCAGGTATCACCACTGGTGGTTTGCCCACCCCATCTGCAGACCATGCACGAAGCACTGTGTACCACTTAGCCCATGCAGGAGGTGCTGCACCAGCTGCTCTTAGTTGTAGGGTCTTGGGAAGGGACAGTGGCCAAGTGTCTGCACATCACCGATAGCGTTTGGCAGTGGTAGCTGCAGGGTGGGTATGTTCCCAGGGGAGTGAGAGCAACAGTGTATGGTGCTTGGTAGGTACCATGTCTCACTTAGCCCTCTGGTACCCTTAGCCTACACAAGGGGTGCCTGGCCACCTGTAGCCTGCACAAGAAGCACCCAGAATCCTGTGTACAAGCAAGAGGCTTCTCGCCACCTGTAGCCTATGCTAGAGCTGCCCAGTCTCCCGTAAACTTGCAAGTGGCTTCTCACCATTCACAGCGTGCTCTAGAGCTGTCCAGTCTCCCATAAACTAGCGGGTGGCTTCTAGCTGCTACCCGTGGCCTGAGCCAGAGCTGCCCCACCCTCTGAGAGCAAACTCACTTGGGCAAAGGGATTTTCCTGTGGCAGTCTGCCCTTCCTCCTCTTGCCCTCCCCAAGAACGGCCCCTTGCCTCTCCTGTGGGTCTGGACCTTCTCCCAGGTTCCTCTGCCATGGTGTTCCACTCCCCAGCCCATATCCACCACTACCCCACTGTGGTACACTGCTCCTTAGCGCCTTAGTCTATCTCCACACTGCCAACCCCAGTCCTCTCCCTGGGACTGACCTCTGGAACCTATGTCTCAGTGCCCAGCCCCCACCCAAGCATCTCAGGCTATAGCATCCAGGATGGTGATTTGTGTGGCTCTCACTCTGCTTTGCCATTCTCAGGCCAGCTGTTGTGCTTTTCTTGGTGACTTTGAGGTCCCTCTGACTTGGCTTATCTTTCCATCAGTTAGGTGGCTTCCCAGGACGTGGGTTCCTTTTCTCCTTCACAGCTCCCTCTCAGGAATGCTAGTCCTATCCTGATTCTTTTTCTCTCCCTACTTTTTTCTTTTGTTCTCTTGAGTTATGTCAAGAGTCTCTTGCCCTTTTAAGTCTCATACTCATGCACAGTTCTCCACGCCATATAAAATGAAACTATCATTATCTACTTGTCATTATAGAAACAAACCAAGATCTGTAACTTCGTAAATCTGGGTCCTTCTTTACTCCCATACTACCCTTTTGGCATCTATCAAAATACAATGTTGGTATGGTGGTGGGTCTTTTGGTTGGTTTGTTTTGTGTTATTTTATTTTGGTTTTTTGAAAATATTTTTTCAGTATAAATAACTTCTTCCTCTGAATTACAATATTCTAGGTGTGTTTCACTTCTCCACTCCACCTCTAATGGTAAATACCTGTGGAGTATGGCCCACATAATGTCTGTATTTCCTTCTCTGCAACATTGAACAGAGTCACTTGCTCCTTAAGTTCTTAATACATAACTATTGGGTCAATTGAATCTGTCAAAAATGAGGAAGTGTCTGAGATTTTACCCTACTTCGAAACTAATGAGTTACTCTGCCATAGTTTCATAGATTCTGGCCAAAGGCAGGAGACCCATGTGATGGAGACAAAGGGCTTTATGACTCATAAGAGAGCAGTCATCATGAGATATTTGCCTCTTTTACTCTCTTGCCCCCAAAGTCTAATGGGGATCATGAGGGATGGCCCAGGTGGTTGCTGCACAAACACTGGGTCTGCATCATGGATGTGGAATCCTGAGCTTAGGTTTCCACCAATTTTATGGAGGGAGGAAGAAGTTATGTATATTTTCCTGGTCAAAAATCAAATGTGTCCACTTACTCAAAGGGAAACTATTTCTATTCTCTTGGGTTGCTTGCTATACAAACATTCTTAAAAAGACAGCCCAGTCTAGATTGTCCTATAATGTGTGGAAACACTGTGGAGAATTGCCCTCTGCCCATTCTCAAAACATAATCATCTATTGGAAAATAATAGCTATTTCTTAAACCCAGTGAAATGGCATTTTAAATATCCTCTGTATGTAAAATGTAGCTACATTTTCTTAGGATACAATTTTTGTTTTCTATAGTTTGCATCCACAAATATTTATAGCTTGGGACAAAAATTAACTCATACTCTAATTTAAAGTACCACTGAATCTGGCACACGATCCTACTTTTAAAAGCATATTGCAAATGATATATGATTAATCTCCATGGAGATAGCCGACCTGCCAGTGATCTCTTAAGTCCACAAAAAAATCAGTGGACTGTATGGAAGAAATTGGAGCATTTGGGAGTATACAAAAAGATTCGTTTAGTTAAATTGACTTGTGTATTTCTAGCAACTCAGAGTGGAAATAGACGTTTGTATGCCAATAATATATATTTTGGTCCAGTATGCATACATTTATTCCTCTGCAGCATTACAAATCAGACAGTGAACCAATTCTTTCCTTCTTTTACTTTATTTCCTCCAAGCTAGGTTTTTATATTCTACTTGGATATTTAAATCATGTTAAATTTCAGTGCCTAAATATTTTATTTCTGTTCCAATCCCTAAGGCCCATCAATTTTAAAGATGGATTATAAATCTATATCAAGTTGTTCCTGGGATATATGGTGACCAAAATAGGCTTCCTGAGATGTACATCCAATTTCATTCTTTCTCTATGCTAAATTTTATAACCAGGATATTCCAAAGGGTTAAAAGAAATATGGTACTTCTAGTGAGTAGTTGGAAAAGTAAACTGTTTTGAAGACATGTTTGATAGTTAACTATTAGGCATAGGTAAAATAGCAATGAAAAGCACAATTCTAAAAAAGCCAAACCATGAAAAACATTCACAGCCTGCATCTTGCCAGTATTTTGAATTTGAGTTTTCTTTTTTATTGTTTCAAATACAGATTTATGTAGAAGACATCAACTAATTTTATGATATTAGAGGAAATCTGAGTGTGAAGGATGATAAACTTTTATTTAAGGATTTACTTATTTTATCTGATTGTATGGCATAATCATATATTACCTTATTTTGGATTTCTGTCATTTTTATTTGATATGCAAGGAATTATGAAAACTTTTATGGCTATTAAAATGGGTCCAGAGAACTTACGTTTTTTTCCCAAAGTTACAGAGCTATTAAGTTTTTACTAGAGCTCAGTGTTTCCTGCCTAGGGTTAATTTCACTATATGATAAATTCATTTTCATTAACAATATCTATAATTTTTAAACATTTATTATGTTTCTGGCACTGTGTAAGGAGTTTGGTCTATCTCATTTAATTTTCATAATATTTCTGTCAGACAAGGTCAATTATTGTCTTCAATTATAGCCAATAGGTATCAATTTTACAAGGCCCCAGAGAGGGTTAAAGCTTAATCCCAGGCTCAAACGTATGTATTTAAAAATCAAAACTTTTCTTTCAAAATCAAAAATCTTTGCTGAAATGTAACACTGTAAATTAAATAGATTCAGTAACCTACCAATTCCACATATCCATGTCTCACACTGGGGATACTCTTCTGTCAATAATAGAAAATATTTTTAAGATTCCATGAATCACTTAAACTTCAATAGAAACTCATTAAAAATGTAAATTCAAGCATGTTATTTTAGTTTAAACCTTGGAGGAAAATATCAACAAAAAATCCTGTTGTTAGTTAACAATTTCTGTAATAGTGAATAAATTATCATCAACCAAAGCAGGATATCTCTTTCAAAGCCATTTTGAAATATGTTAGCAGGTAAAATATTTTCATTTCAACTACAGAGAGTTAACATTACATTTACTTTGTGCAACATTCAATGCTCATTTGATCTGGCTGATGATTCAGAGGTAGGAGCTAAGTCTAGGTTCTGCTTATTATTCTCTGCAAATTTTGTATTACTCTGTAATGCTCTGGAAACAAAACAATTATTATTCCTCTCCCAAAGGGAAAGCCAAGCTGTATATAAATTTGTAGCCAGTAAGCTCTGTTTCTATAGCAGTGTATTATGAGCTGAGTTTCCTTACAATTTTTTAAGGAAAGAAAAATAATCAGAATGCATTCAAGTTCAGAATCCTTGAAATCTGTCACACCTACTCTAGTAGTTCCTGATATCACATTTTAATACAGTGAGAATTCAGAGAAAGTCTATCCTGCTGTTCAAAGAAAAAAAAAATCTATGGAAAGATTCTTTGTGTTGACTTTGCCTTTTCAGAAATATAGATAAAACATAATACAATATTTACAAAGAGCTGCATCACAAAGACTGAGAATTAGCTCAAATTTATGTTTAGAAAAACAGAAACCCCTTCATCACAAGGGAACCCTGAAATCTCTTAGCTGTTTTTATTTATAATATAATAAGTGAATTCTTTTTTATAGTGCTATTAGAATGTTCTAATTTTCCAGTGATGTCTATTTTAACATTTTCTTCTGGTTTAGTGATACCTAGTTTTAGGAAGATTGTTTGAATGTGTAGCTCATTGCAACTAATAAATACCACCTGAATAAATTAATGTACTTTGTTAAGAAATGCACCGTATTTTAAAAATATGACTGTAGATGGAGCATTCATGATAAACTTACATTTATTAGACCACAAAAAACCTCCCAACCCCCAACAGTTTCTAAAAATAGAAATAGTTGACCATGTTCTCTGATTGCAATATAGTAAAACTATACATCTGAAAAATACAGAAATTTTTCCTTATTCATCCATAAATTCTATCAAAAACAACAGAAAAGTGTTTCTTAAGCAACTAAGAAGTTATCAAGTTCAGTCACAAATTGCAAACTCTGTAAAATTATGGCAGTTAAAGCGTGATATAAAAAAAATGCATGGGACAGCTAAATACACCTCAAAAGAAAATTTATGAACTTGGGATATATACCTATGAAAAAGAAGAAAAGGAAAAATAACTCAGGTATTCAAGACACAATGATAGTGATACTGGAAAGATGATACTGGAATCCAGGTTCTTGTTCACAGGGGTTGAAGAATGAACTCCACAAACACACAGGCAGAAAGCAAGCAAAGTTTTTATTAAAGGAAATCAAAAAGCTCCCAGGGCTGCTGGGAGGGGGTAGAAGATCCACCTTCTCTATTGTCCTATAGGGATTTTTCTCTCTTAAAAGTGGGGAGAGGCACAAACATGGGGTCCAGAAAGAGGTGGTTTTTTTCCATTGGCCTTGTTCAAGTACCTATATCAGTCCTTGCCCAATAGGGCTTTTAGGTTTGGAAGTGTCCAGTGAATTTTATGCCTTTTTTGTCCTTTTCTTTCATTAGATTAAGTCACCATTCCTCTCATTCCTTTTCTATCAGTTGAGGAGTGGGCTAGAGATTTCCATTTCCTATGGTAAACTAAGGCTATGAGGAATATGCATTTCCTATAATAAAATAGGGCCTGTGGAGGTGTTATTCCTGGAGCCCTTAAACCTCAAATGTTAATAGCCATATCAAAAGAATGCATCAAAGCCCATTCTCCTACACTGACTACCTAAGTTAATATTCTGCCTCAAAAGGAAACGAAAAAGAAAAGTAATGACAGAAAAGCATAATGAAGAAAATGGCCAATGTTTAAGCAAGAACCAATGAGTTAGACAAATACACAGGAGAACTAAGATGGAACACTTCCTTGTCCTACTTTGGTAGGGTTTGAGAAGATGATGTCTGTTGCCTTATTTTGCAAACTTAAGAGAAAAATCTGAAGCCCAATGAAGTTGGCAGAGCAGAAAGATAAAATGCTCTGGCTTTTTCATTCAATGAATGCACATTTATTGGGAAGTTACTCTGCTGTAGGGGTGATTCAAAGCCTTAGAAATACATTGAAAAAAAATGAAAATCATTGTTCTCACAGCTTTTATATTCCAGTAACATTAGGCAAGATCAACCAACCAAGAAAAAACTTGGTAAAGCAAATTTTATAGCATAGAGAGATTTCTGGGAAAAAATGCTTTAGAAAAAAATGCAGAATAAGGCACATAGGAAAACTGTGCCTGGTAGTGATAAGTTGGCCAGGGTAAGCCTCAGTGGGAAGGTGATATTTGAGGAAACTTGAAGGAAGTTAGGGTATTACTCATGCAAAGACCTCAAGGAGTATTTACTGTGAAGCTGGCAGTATGATCATATGGTTACATGTTTTTGTAAAATTTTCAGAAATTAGATTTTTGTTAGCTTCAACTGGGTGAGGTCAAGCACTTTCTCACTACCTCAAATTCCTTTTTTTTGTAAGGTAGTCAGAAGTGCCACCGTCATTTTTGGGAAACCAGCTAAATATAAAGTGAATGGAATATACATTTACTATAATTACATATAGTATATGATTTTGGTGGAATGTACATATATAATTCTCAGTCACTTCCAGTTACAGTTATGTTATGGCTAACCATCCCTTCATAACATTCAGTAAATAATTCTGTTGCCCAAATACCTGATACTTCATAAGTTGTGACCTAAAGGTAAAGGGCTAGAGACAGTATATTATGAGTTACAGTGCTGAAGACATCACATTATTTCTCTAGCATCTATAGTTTTTTGTTTGTGATATTTTTCAGCCTTTTAATAATTATAACTTTTGTGACTTCTTTTTTATTCTAACAAATACTTACTTTTACTTTTTTAATGGCAATAATGTTGTTTTCCTTAAGAATAAAAGTCAAAATTTTGTTTACACAAAACTTAAAATTGTCCCTAAGTAGGAACATATCTGTGACAGCAGGAGGATCACAAAAGTATATAACAAGAGTTTTTGGATGCGGTGAACAAAGGGGAGGAGCACAGTAAGAGATTAACTCAGAGTGGTTTTGTAGGCCCAATCACATAGGGCAGTCCAATAGAAATAAACTGCAAAACACATAATTTTACAGTTTCTAGTAGCTGCATAAAGAAGTAAAATAAGAAGTTCCCTGGTGCCCTAGTGTGTTAAAGATAACCATTGTCATTGCTATGGATTGAGTCACTGCTGTGACATGGGTCTGATCCTTGGCCCAGGAACTTTGGATTGCTGTGATCACAGTCAAAAAAGGAAAAAAGGTAAAACAATCCAAATTAATTTAGTACAATATTTTACTTAACCCAGTACATGCCAAAAATTGTCTTACAAACATGTAATCCACATATAAGCTATTTATGAGATATTTTGCTTTTTAATCATGCTAATTTTCTCAAATTCAGAGTTTTTTATATTTAAACCATGCCATTGTTTGAACCAGACATGTACCAGTTTATCAATAGCTACATATGGCTAGTGGCTACTGAAATAGTCAACACAACATTAAAACATTGTAATTTTTAAGCAAATGGACAGAGAGTCAAGGGCTATCAGCAGAGATGTGACATGATCTGATTTATGATATAAAAGGATCACTCTACTGTTAAGAATAGACTAGAGATATAAGGTTTGAAGGAGAGAGACAGATTAGTAGGCTATTTCAATAATTCAGCAGGAGAGGATGGTGCTTTAGATCAAGATGGTAATAGATTTAGTAAAATATAGTCAGATTCTGTATATATTTCAGAGGTTAAGACACCAGGATGAACTGATGAAAAAAATGAGAAAAAGGAAAAAAAATATTATGAGAACTGGATCGATGTTAATACCATTTATTGAGATAAGGAATATTGTAATAAAAACAGGTGTTTCTTTTTCTTTGTCTTTTTAGTGATATTATTGAGTCAGTGAGACAACCAACCTTACTTCTTTATGTGCGGTTATAAATATCTTTATTTTATGAGTCATTTTGAGTTGTATTTCTCCTTCACAGCTGAAAGATAAATGTACGTACATATTATTAAAGATGGTGATAATATTTCCTTTCTTTTTTTTAGATTTTTCATAACTATACACTTTAATAAATAAATTATAAGCATTGTAAGAAAAATTTCATATGATGACTAATATTCAGTGTTATATAAATAAGATTATATGCGTAATTATACTTGGGCACGGCCAATTTATAAAGGATTTCTAAGTAATAATTTATTTTTAATTGTATTGAGGTATAGTTGATTTACAATATTGTGTTAATTTCTGCTGTACAGCAAAGTGATTCAGTTGTACGTATACACATACCCATTCCCATATAGGTTATCACAAATATTGAGTAGATTTCCCTGTGCTATACAACAGGTCCCCACTGACCATCCATTCTTTATACAATAGTGTTCATACGCTAAATCCAAGCTCCCAATCCATCCCTATTACTCTTCCCCTTTCATGACGATTAGTTTGTTTGCAAAGTCTGTGAGTCTGTTCCTGTTTTGCAAATAAGTTCATTTGTATCATTTGTTAGATTTCACATACATGTGATAACAAGTGATATTTGTCTTCCTCTGATTCCACTTAGTATGATAATCTCTAGGTCCATCCATGTTGCTGCAAATAGCATTATTTCATTCATTTTTATGGTCTCAGTATAATTATTTATCGTAGCTCCTTTTATTCTCAAAACTCCTGGCTTGAATGATAAATTATATATTTGCTATATATTACTTATTACAACAATATTGTCATGCCATAAACCACCCCAAACTTAGTGGCTTAAAATAAATATTTATTACTCTTCAGAAATATGAAATTAATTTAGCAAATCTGTTAACTGAGCCTATTTAAATATTTGTGGTTGGACTGGCTTATGCTTCTGTGGTCAGCTAGCAGGCTGGCTGGTACCTGACTGGTCTGACACATCCTAAGCTGAGATGACTAGTCTGTTTCACTTGATCTTTCCTTTTCCAGCATTCCATCCCTTGGCTTATTCTCATGATAGATTCAGAGTTTTAAGGTGGTAAATAGAAGTGTACAAGCTCAAATCTAGTACATTATCACTTTCACACTTGTATATTAGCATATTCTATTGGCTAAATAAACCACAAGGCCAGATTAGAGTTAATGGGGAAGAGGATAATTAAGTTACCAGCCAAGGTTGTTGGATATGGCTAGACAACCCATAGCCATGGCTAGACTGATGCATCAGTGCAGTCAACCAGTTATGTGTCTATGTGTGTGCGTATAATAATTGATATTTACCTCTTCCTTAAGCACCCTCACTTTTCCGTGGTCAACTACACATGCCTTTTCAAAACCACATTTCAAAATAATTATTTAAAAGTTTCTATATATTTCATGACATCTTATATTCTGAGGTTTCTGCACTGGACTCACAGAAACACACTTGACATACTATATATGTAATATTCATTTCCTTTACATTTTTCACCAAGATGTATTTCCTTGGAAACTTTTAAATTCCCCTAATTTTTTTTTTATTTTTGATGAAATGGGATTATATTTTTGTCTGTTTTTTCTTCCTTTATAAATAAGTCTGCAGGAAAAATATTGGACACAAGCATCTGACAAAGCTTTCCAGAGAGATAATTTGTATTTTAAAATTCATATGATTATTATAACCCAATAAGCATATCTTTGAAAACTACCATATGCCTTTGATTTCAACAACAGTAAGAGTGAGTTCCCATTGTGGCATAGAGGAAACAAATCCAACTAGGAGCCATGAGGTTGCAGGTTCAATCCCTGGCCTCGCTCGGTGGGTAAAGGATCTGACATTGCTGTGAGCTGTGGTGTAGGATGCAGATGAGGCTTGGATTTCATGTTGCCGTGTCTGTGGTGTGGTCCGGCAGTGTAGCTCCGATTTGACTCATAGCCTGTGAGCCTCCATATGCTGCAGGTGCGGCCTTAAAAAAGGAAAAAAAAAAAGAATAGTAAGAGTATTCAGAAAGGCCTTATATATATTTGCATCACTTCAGTAACAGATATAGCATTTTCTTTTATTACCTAGTTTCCGTTCTCATCACTGTTCTTCAGTAGCATTGTTTTCTATCATTTTATACTATATAATACCGCCTGTTAAAATAGTACTTAAGGATCTTAAATGTATTCAAAATTAAAACTGTCTACTAAATAAAATGGTTCAGTACAATACATATTTATAATATAGTTTTCTAGAATTGCAATATCACTATATTGGGAAATTTTCTGCTCGGATGAACTTTTTTCCAGAGTATCTTGATCCTTTAAAAATAGATTTCTCATTTTTTGTCATGATTCCTCATTGATGTCACTGGAGCCTCAGAAACACAGTCTTCTAAATATATGGGTGGATAATCTTAAAATAGTTTTAAGTAATTTTTTAGAAAATTGGAACTGAGCAGAGGATCACATAAATCATCAGCTAAGGCCAGACTCTTCTACCTCCTTTTTCAGTGTAAGAATTGTTGCTTAATAATTTTGCAGTGTATTTTGGCATTTAGGAATCCTCATGAACCAACACTCTCCATGTCAAAATATGCCTTGAATAAAGAGACAAAGTAATTTTTATTTTTCTTCATGAAATACAATTTTGGGGAGTTCTGTTGTGGCTCAGTGGTAACGAACCCGACTAGCATCCATGAGGATGCGAGTTCTATCCCTGGCCTTGCTCCGTGGGTTAAGGATCCGGCGTTGCTGTGGGCTGTGGTGTAGGTGTCAAACGCTGCTCAGATCTTGGGTTGCTGTGGCTGTGGTGTAGGCCAGCAGCTGGCCCCTAGCCTGAGAATTTCCATATGCCATGGGTGTGGCCATAAAAAGAAGAAAAAAAAATACTATTTTGTAAACTTTCCCAAAGTAAATACAGAAGGAAAAACATGAGACTTCCCTCTATTTCCTTTCAGCTTTAACAGATGTCACATTAATTCTTTTCCTTGATTTTAAATATTAATAATTATTTCTTTACACTTTGATTTTTTTGTCTTTTTTTTTTTTTTTTTTTTTTTTAGGGCTGCATACAGCACATGGAGGTTCCCAGGCTAGGGGTGGAATTGGAGCTGTAGCCGCTGGCCTATGCCATAACCATGCCAGATCCGAGCCGCATCTGTGACCTACACCAAAGCTCAAGGCAACACCGGATCCTTAACCCACTGAGCGAGGCCAGGGATTGAACCCACATCCTCATGGATGTTAGCTGGGTTCATTAACCCCTGAGCCATGATTGGAAATCCCTTCACTTTGATTTTTTAAAGCAAATGATCCCCTAAGGTATTATATAGTTGTGGAAAACCCATTAAAAATCTTTCCTACATTCACACCCGATGGAAATAGCTATTTTGTATGTGCCAGTGGTCTTTCATTTTAGTAAATGGAGGGAAGGAAAAAAACATGTTCTTTTCTTTTTCACGTGTGAAGAGATGCACACAAAGGATTGTCTACATTATTTGTGGATTCTTCTGTAATAAACTGTCTGTAACAAAGAACAAAAACTGGGTCAAAATGGATCACTAACTGCTAATATTCTAGTCATCCAAGCCATGTTACAAAATTGTATCTAATGGAAGATCATAGTTGCCAAGTAAAAATATGATATTCTTCATATGAGGAATTTGATATTTCCTAGAAATATTATATAATGGTATTTTGTAGCAAGTATAATTTGCCTCTCAAAAGCAAAAGACATGCTCAACCTTATTGAAATTCCATACTTAGGATATATGTAACTGAAATACTTTGTTGTACAGCAGAAATTATCACAACATTATAAATCAAATATATTTCAATAAAACTTTAAAAAATGAAAAGTAAAAAATGAAAAGTTAAAAATTAAAAAAAGAAATTCTATACTTACAAAATTCTAGTTGTGCAATTGCTTTTCATCACTTAACCAACCTAATTATCAAAAATATAAAATCTTTTGTTAGAGTAATTGATTCCAGAAATAAGCTATTTGCTTATGATGTTTGAGTGAGAAAAAGCATAGAGATGTAAATAGGAAAGTATCTATAAAATCAAAACACAGTGGTTTACAAATTATGCTATTATGTAAACTTGTTAGAAATATTGGCATGGCCCAACATTTTGGAATTAATATTTCATAAAACATCATAGTCATTCTCTTAGGTCTTAGAAAAGCCATCTGTGGTAATAATTTTTCTTATTCTGTTTCAGTTAATTTTTATGTGTGTGTGTGAATGAACAACCTCCTAGATAATTTGAAATATTTATACAGCTAAGTTTTCACATTGCTAAGTTGTCCTATAATGAATTTAAATTGTTTGTTACAATCTCTAAGTGTTAACTCTAATTGGTAGGTAATTTGGTAAGTACTTTGAATATCATGATTCTCTCTCTGTAAGCCCCCGTTGTAAATATTTCTACTGGTCTTGAATTCTATATCTGCCTCAGTGTCTATTGGAAGAATGTTTTTTGTAGCAATTCTTTTGAATTCTTGATACTTCCAGTGTCAGTAAAACTGCCCAGGTGAGTTCATGCCAAATTATGTAATAAGAAGCAAAAAAATACTTATGTCCCCAAGTTTTAAGGTAGATTGTCCTACCTTAAATTGCTTCAGGTGAAACTTTGAGCAAGTGCCATAAATTTTGTCATCTTTCTCTTAGGGTATAAGTCTATAGCCCCTCACTTTCTTAATTAAAATGCCCAATCTTGGATAAAAAAATAACAATTATGAACTTCAATTGCAGCTTAGGCTTTTGCAGTTGCTGCTTTCAGCCTGCTCCAGGTAAGAAGCCAGCAGTTGAAAAAGGAGAGTGTGGTCACCTCCTTCTTTCTTTCCTCACTTAGGCTCTTCCTCTGGTCCCATCCAACACCTTCCTAAGTTCTGTTTGCAACCTTTCTGATTTGTAAACTTGGCAAGAAAAGGGAAGAAGGAGAATAACAAGAAGTACAGTAGAATGATCCTGCATTGTCCTAAACTAAGTTTGACATCGATTCATTCTCCCATGAGCATTTTACCATAGATAGAGCAACCCACACACACCCAGCTTCAGCAAAGGGGGTCTCATCTGTTCACTAAACAAGGGTCAAGAGTTTCTATTTTGTTACTCATTATTTCTTACATCCTGGTGATACTTCACTTTCTTCCTGCTAAGGTTTTATGCCTCATAAATTGCCTTTTAAAATGCAGGTTTCGGAGACTGGATTAAGATGGCGGAATAGAAGGAGTGGAGCTCAACTTCTCTCCCAAATAACAGCAAAAATACAACCAAATGCCGAGCAACCTTCAACCAAATGGACTGTAAACTTCCAAAAAAGATACTCTGCTCCAGAAGACACAGCAGAGACCACATCAAGAGGTAGGAGGGGCGATTACGCGATAGAAGCAACCCCATACCTCCCGGGTGGGAAGCCCCAAAGACTGTAAAGTAACTGCATCACAGAGACTTAGCTACAGGACGGAGAGTTCTGAGCCTTACGTCAAATCCCCACGCCTGGGGATTGGGCACAGGGAGAAAGAGCCCCCGGAGCATCTGGAATTGAAGGCCAGCGGGGCTTGTGTGCAGGAGCTCCACAGGACTGGGGAAAACAGAGGCCCCACTCTGGAAAGGCACACACAGACTTTCACGTGTACTGTGTCCCAGGGCAAAGCAGTCTCTAGAGGAATCCGGGTGGAACCTGACTGCAATTCCTGGAGGATCTCCTGGGAAAATAGGGGTGAATGTGCCTTGTTGTGGGGGAAGGGCATTGGAGGTGAAGCTCTGGGGAACATTAATCAGCCTGCATATCTCTGGAGGTGGCCATTTCTGGGACAATCTGATCCCTCCCAACAGCGCTGAGAAACCCCAGGCCAAACAACAATTCAGGTGGGATCTCAGCCACGCCCATCAGTAAACAGGCTGCCTAAAGACCCCTCAGGCACACAGCCAGCCTCTAATCTCATCCAGAGACAAAGCCCCACCCATCAGAGGGAGAGGAATCAACCCCACCTACCAGTGAGCAGGTATCACTCCCTCCCATCAGGAAGCCTACAGCAAACCCCACCCATACCAGCTTTAGCCACAGGGGAGGCAAACACCTGAACTAACAGAGGCTATAACTCCCTTGTGGACACAAAGGTCACCACACCAAAAACCTATAAAAATGAAAAGACAGAAAACTCTAACTCAGATAAGGGAGAAAGAGAAAAGCCCAGAAAAACAGCTCAGTGATGAGGAGATTATCAGCCTCTCAGAAAGAGACTTTAGACTGTTGATGCTGAAGATGATGCAAGGCATTGGAAATAGACTGAAGGCAAAGATTGATCATTTACAGGAAACACTGAGGAAAGAAATGCAAGCTGTAAAAATTAAGCAAGAAGAGATGCAAAATACAATAACTGAAATAAAAACTTCCTTAGAAGCAGCCAACAATAGAATACAGGAGGCAGAAGAACGAATAAGTGAGGTGGAGGACAGATTAGTGGAAATCACTAGTGCAGAAGAGAAAAGAGATAAATGATTGAAAGGAAATGAGCAGAGTCTCAGAGAACTCTGGGATAAGGTTAAAGGCACCAACATCCATATTATAGGGGTGCCAGAGGGAGAAGAGAGAGAGAAGGGGACAGAAAAAATATTCGAGGAGATTATAGCCGAAAACTTTCCTAATATGGGAAAGGAACTACTCACTCAAATCCAGGAAGTACAATGAGTACCATATAAAATAAACCCAAGGAGGAACACCCCCAGACACATATTAATCAAAATGACCAAAATTAAAGACAAAGAGAAAATACTGAAAGCAGCTAGGGAAAAGAAACAAATGACATACAAGGGAACCCCAATAAGGTTATCAGCAGATTTTTCAGCTGAAACCCTACAGGC
>PVHT021183618.1:3468368-3491250 GCA_004024745.2 Catagonus wagneri | reverse complement strand
CACATGAAAAGATGTTCAACATCCCTCCTTATTAGAGAAATGCAAATCAAAACCACTATGAGGTACCACCTTACACCAGCCAATATGGCCATCATCAAAAAGTCTACAAACAATAAGTGCTGGAGAGGGTGTGGAGAAAAAGGAACCCTATTACACTGTTGGTGGGAATGCAAATTGGTGCAGCCACTGTGGAAAACAGCAATGAGATTCCTCAGAAAACTCAAAGTAGAATTACCATTTGATCCAGCAATCCCACTCCTGGGCATCTATCCAGCAGAAACCATGACTCGAAAAGACACCTGTACTCCAGTGTTCATTGCAGCACTCTATGCAATAGCCAGGTCATGGAAACAACCTAAATGCCCATCAACAGAGGTGTGGATAGGGAAGATATGGTACATACACACAATGGAATGTTACTCAGCCATTAAAAGGAACGAATTACCAACATTTATAGCAACATGGATGGACTTAGAAATTATCATGTGACGTGAAACCAGTCCGACAGTTAGACAGCAACACCCAATGCTACCGCTTACATGTGGAAACTAAAAGACACAATGAACCTTCTTACAGAACAGACAATGACTCACAGACTTTGGAAAACCTTGGTTTTTCAAATAAGACAATCTGTGGGGTGGGGTATGCACTGGGGTTTTGGGATACAAAATCTGTAAAATTGACTTGTGATGATTTATGTACACCTATGATTGAAATAAAATCCATTAATGAACTCCAAAAAAAATAAAATAAAATGCAGGTTTCTTTCACATGAAAAACTCAATGAGAAACATAATCACTATTGGGAGAATATTTTCAAGTATATCACCTCCCACACACCAAAAAAAAAAAAATTGTTCCTCTTCTTTTGCTCAGTGATAAAAGCTGCAAGAACACCTGTCTTTTACTTACCAGACCTCCCAGATAGGAGGAGAAGGCTAGTTTACTTTGTGAGTACAGGGCACATATATAAACTCTCCAAGAATCCCATTAAGCCCCCGTACCTAGGATTAATCCTTTGATCCTCCTCTCAGTATCCACTCTTGATGTGCCAGCAACATTGATGTTGCCTAGAGGAAGTCATCCTTGACTTTCTACTTTCTCAGTTTTTATCACCATATGGTTGTAATATCCTATTAGTTTTTCTTATCTATTTTCCAGATTTGGGCCAATTTTCCTCATTTCCACAGCTCTCCAAATCATCCAAATTATTACCATCTACTACTAAGATCTGCTAGTACCAACTCAAACCCCTGACAGTTGTTCCTCATCCCCTTTTCCTGCCCTATTTTTCTCTATAACATATCCATCTATTTGTCTCTTGCCACTAGAATGTAAGTCCCATGATAATTGGAATTTTACCTTGTTCATAAATTTCCTCTAGCTTATAGTGTCTGGCACATTGTTGGTTTTCAGTAACTGTTTGTTGAATGGATAACTGAACCAATTTTAATTATGAATAAGTAGTAATTACTTTCTTGGTGATTTTGATTAGACTTTATGTGGAATAGTCTTATACTTATAAAACTTTAATAAATCAGTTCTGTCAACTTTGGCTAGTACAACTGTGATGATCATCCTGTATCCATTTAAAGAAAAGTAAACCCTTGAAGATTTGTCATTATTTTAATGTAACAGTACAAAAGAGTATTTCATAATTAGTTTTGTACTAAGTGGCACCTAATAGCCTGGGGGTTAGTGGTGCTATTGTGAGACATATTTCTTTACATATATAGTAGTAATTTCCATAAATGCTAGTGACTGATGCTTTGTTAGCGTATTTTTTCACTCTTCCTAAGCTCTGTTATTAATGTGTAGCAAGTATTGGCAGGATAAGTTGTCCTCCTTATTGCAAAATCTTACTAGTTAATCATGTCCATAAAGGTCTTAGAAAAACTGTTGTGTTTCATGTTTGGGCATCTATTTCTTCATGAGATGGTGGAGAACAAAAGTTGGAGAAAGAGGCAGTGAAACTAGGAGAATGGTATTACCCTTGGAACTGTAGTTCCAACTTGCAATAAAATATAGAGAGAAATTCAAAGCAGAATGTGGGTTTATTTCTGAAGGAGAGAATACAAATTCTCACACTAAATAGAAGAGTGACACAGCTGTGTGCATGGGCTTATTTAGCTGTCCTTACTGTAGCACTTCGTGCATCTGCCTGTAGCACCATTTCTCACAGTGTCTGACTGTCTTCTCACACTGTGCATTTCTTTGTTATAGATAGGCTCTCATTCTTCTTCGTGCCACCATCAGTCCATAATAGTCATTATGCTAAACTTTGTTAATTTAGTTTAAATTACTTTCATATTCCTTACATGTTTTAAAATTTGCCATGATGATTTTCAAAAGTCATCTGGGGATTTTTCTCTCCAGCATTACTTTAATATTTTGTGGCCCTAAAAAATAGCACATTTTTTATTTTATCCTTTTTGCTTTTTTGTGTTATTTTTTACATGTCATGATTAAATTTTATAATTTAAATATAAGCTTAAAAAATCTAAATATCATTTTTATTACTTCATTGTTTCATTTACTATTTGTTCCTAAATGGCATTACACAGCAAATATTTACTGAGTGCCTAGCAGGTGTAAGATCCCATATTAGGTATTTCAAGAAATGCTAAAGGAATATACCTCTATCTTTAGCATAAGCTCTGAAAATATGGTCTGGAACTCATCTGAAAGATATTTGTATAAGCATGTGTGGACAGTGGTAAGGAGGGTAAGGGAGCAATTGAAGAGACCAATGAAATATTGTTCAGATTCCTTGTAACTTTTCTCATGGTAGAAATAGTGACTCCATGACGAGCTTCTATTATACTTCCTAAGTTATTTGGTATGTTGATGAACAAGTTTTCTCATATTTATATAAATAGAAAGAAACAAAAAAGCCATCGTGCTTTCTAGGCAAAATGATTTAAATAGAGGATTTATAGATATTGTTTGTAGAAGTGTGCAGTCTCTAGTACCGGTAGATACCTTGGCTATGTTGCTTAAGAACAATGCATAATAGTCACAATCTGCTTATTCCATCTGCTGTCTGTGGGAGAAAAATCCATTACACACAGTGATCAATATTATCAGGTTACATGTTGAGGATTTTCTGATGATCTCCCATGATATTAAGAAATGTAAAACAAATCAGGCTGAGAGAAAATGTGCTTAATTAGAACTAATGTAGTGGTCAGTCAAGTCTGAGATGTTTTTTAAATGCTATTATTCTTGATGGGCCATCAAATGCAGCTTGAAATGAATAATAAAAACTGGAAAGACTTCCCATGAACTATCGAGTGTTGAAAGGAAGATTGACATGAATAAACAACCTAAATAATTGAAACACCTAACAAAGGTGATGGCTTTTGGCTCAATAATTTTAATTAATAGCAGAAGAGAATAATTTTGGAGGGAAAGACAATTACAATAGGCTGAAGAGTGAGATTAGCTAAATTTAACCTGGGTATTTGGCTCTGAGGAATCAGAAACCAGGGTAAAACTGAGAAATGGCAATAAAGATGGGACCAATTAAAATGATATTATAAACTGACAAAAATAATTTCATATTAAGAAAGTTATTTAAAGTTATTAAAACTGGATGCCTATAAAAATATGCACCATTTAAAATTTCACGTCTATGATGCTTTTGTGAGAGTGGACCCTTAGTCAATTCCCCTTCTCTGTTCAGAAAGTTTATTTACCATACTCAATGATTTTTCTCCTTCAGAAAAGTATCATATCTGTCTGCTCATAGTACATCAGTTTGAAGTATTTCACTATGTTCTTTTTTTAAAAAACTGAAGAGAAAAAAATCCTTTTTTTCCTGACCTCAAATACATTTTTCTTCTCTGTTAAAATTTAAAGGCAACAGATTGAAGCACACCAAACTGAGAAATTCCACTGTAATTCATTATTGTTTTAATAGAGATAGAGATTTCCCTTAGTTTTATTTTTACTTTTTTTGCTCTTGGTTTCCTTTTACAATTTTGTGTGTATATGTATTTTTATTTACGTATGTGTATATATATATGTGTATAAAGTGTCTTATTTAAAAGTGTTTCTACTGATAAATCTTTTTCCATTTCACTTATTTTTCTTCAGTCGTGTAATTTTTTGGGGGGTGAAGGGATTTGCACCTGTGGCATATAGAAGTTCCCAGGCTAGGAGTCAAATCTGTGCTGCAGCTGCCAGCCTATGCCACAGCAATGACAAATCCCCACATCTGCGACCTACACCACAGCTTGTGTCAACACCAGATCCTTAACCCACTTAGTGAGGCCAGGGATTGAACCACATCCTCATGGATATTTGTTGGGTTCTTAACTTGCTGAGCCAAACAGAAACTCATTTACTTATTTTTGATTGATATTAAATGTTATACAATGTGAATTATATATATATATATATATATTCAATTTTATTGTATACTTTAAAATGTTTTACATATACATTCAATTCTATTGTACACTTTAAAATATTTTAACATGCCTTTTAGTGTTTCTAAGCATATTGTATTAATCATTTACTTTTGTTTCTTACTGATCATATGCAATTATTTTCAACTGTTAGCAATAATTCTTAAAAAATAAGAGTAAAATATTTAAATGAATGAGAAAAAACAGATATAAAGTACAAGACTGAACACCTACTGCTTAAGCCAATGGTAATCCCAGGTTGAGCAACCAATGTTTTAATGTCTGATTGATGCCATAAAAAATTATCATTAATTTAGTGGTTTAAACACATTTATCTTAAAGCTCTGGAGGCCAGAAATCCTAAGGAGTGAAATGCAGACAACATCGAGGTGTTGGCAGGCTGCATTCCTTCAGAGGTTGTAGAGGGAAATCCCTTTCCTTGCCTTTTCCAGTTTTCAGAGGTTACCTACTCCTTGGCTTTCAGCCATCTTCCAGCAATCATATCATCCCAACCACTACTTCTGTTGTCACTTCTGTCACTCTAATCCTCCTTCCTTCCTCTTATAAGAACCCGTGTGATAACACTAGGCCCATTTGGATAATTCAGTAAAATCTCTCCATCTCAAGACACTTTAATTTAATCACATCTATAAAGCCCCCTTTACCGTGCAAGGAAATATAGTCACAAATTCTGGAGATCAGCCACACACATGTTTGAAGATTCATTATTCTGTCTAACAGTAACTTAAAAACTTGTTGGTAGTGATGAATCAACATTTAGGCTCAGGATTTGCAAAACTATTTCAGAGTCTAACTGTTGACCTCACCTTGCCTTATTAACTATATTTTGGCTCCTAACCTCTTGAGTAGCCAATAATCTAGACAGTCTTGTACTATTAATTCTGCTTATTTTTGGTTTCTTATATTTTGGGGATCATGATGGCTAAGCTGGCAGGAAGAGGCAAACACTGTCACCAAACAGTGAATCTGTATGTAAACACTATATAAATGTGAAGGCATAGTTAAGAATCTCTTTAATACTCTAAGAACTCCAAAGGAGACAAGAGAACACCGTGGTCATCAGCTTATTCAGTATCTTTACCTGCCTAATCTCTCGTAGTGTAAATTTGGCTCTGTATCTCTGACCCTCTGATTACCAGTCTCATACAGAAATCCAAACATCTCTAACAAATACCTATAAATAAACTGACTTTATTGTCATAACTTGGAAGGGATAGTCTTGAGTCTGTGCTGGCCCTGAGGATTCTATTTACATGCCATCATTTTAGTTACAGAATATGCCAGTGCCTCCCTACAGATGCTGCTGCACATGACTCCTTCTAAGGGAGAACAGCCCACCACCCACAGTGAAGGACAAATGGCAAAAATGTTTGACAGTGCATTTCCAAGGAACCTTCTGGATGACAAGTACAGCACCCACTTCTTCCACCTATTTTTGCTTTCCCATGGTTTACAAGGAAGCCCTGCAAAGTTGCAAAGAGATAAGAGCTCAAATCTTAAACAGATATGTAGTCTACATACCTTCTCCTGGAACAACTGGAAATGGTCACCTTAATTTACAATTTCATGGATTGTGTCTGAAGAAAGATACAAGTTGAGGAGGACAATATAGGGAAGGAGAAATGTTATTAAAATTTTTGTATATTTTATAAGAATATATGATCATATCTAATATTGATAGAGCCTTTCTAAGGAGTATACTGAAAATGAGGGTCTGTGACACTTAACACTCCATTAGTTTGGACAGTCATTTTACCCCTAGATATGCATCTTCCACTTACATAAAATCAGTACCTTACTTGCTAAATACGTCATATAAATTAATAACTCTTTACCAAGTACTTTCTATGATCTTCCTTATTTTCTTTTTTTGTAGAGGTGCCATCCATTATACCAACATTACTTCATTGCCTGAGGGTGCTCTTCCTTCATATTGCTACCATCAGCAAAATCAGACTCTTCCTTGCTCTATCTCCCAAAATATATACACCAAGGTAATTGTCAGCACCTCACCCAAAGAAATAAGGAAAAGGATGATTTCTTTAGGCACTAAGATAGCTGGTGTTTACTGACATTTAAGCTAAATATTAGCCACCACTCCCTAGCAAATGCCTACAGTGTATAATTTCATGCTGACCTTAGAGGCATGGTCACTGACTGGGAGCTCTTTCAATTTCTAGATTTCTGGAATGATTGATTACTCTGCCTTTTCACCATCCTGCTTAAAAATTGGCCATAAATGAAGATGAGATAAATATTAATGCAAAATTAATAACTCGATATAATGTTTTGAAGCAATTAACTTGGTATGTGTTTAATTATATAGCTAAAGAAGCTATTATGTCACCTATTTTTTTCAAATCAGTGTCTTGTGTATTTTCATATACACTCCTATGATAAAACTTCCAGAAACTTTGTATAAAATGTAACAAATACAATTTTGAATATGGAGCTGTGCTTGTGAGATAATAAAAGAAATTCTTAAAGGCAAAAGAAAAGAAAACCAACCAAGAAAACATCGTTCCTTTTTTAATTGGATGTATTTCTATATTTAAAATGGCTCAAGTAAGTTTAAAATTAAAAGCAGCTAGGAAAGAATTTATAGTATTAGGAACAGGAAAACTCTTTTTCCTGAATCTATAATTTAAAGAAAAAGATTTCTGGTTTCCTTAGGCCTTAATTTCTTCTCTTTTATCCTCCTAGTTTATAATCCTGAAGGTCTTTAAATGTAGTAATGTTTTTTATCACTCCTTGATTGCAGTTCTGTGATTACTTTGTGGAGGTAGAAGCCTCATTCCATTTACAAGGCAATGGGGGATAGAGGAAAATATCTTCTTTAGTTAAGAACAGAAAAAAAAGAAAAAAGAAAAACAACCTCCTTCCTGCTCGGCTCTCCACCCATAGAGAGCTATAGAACCTTGTAGAAGCAAATAACAGTGATAATAAGATCTAGTGCGTATAATGTGTAAGGATATAAAGTTAGAAAATGGGGATATAATTAAACCCTTAATACCACTGCTAGCTTATCTGAACAATGGAAATAAAAATACGTGCATTACCTAGCTCATAAAATTATTTTTTTTGAGCTCTCATCGTGGCTCAATGATAACAATCCAAACTAGTACGCATGAAGATGTGGGTTTGATCCCTGGCCTCGCTCAGTCAGTTAAGGATCCAGCATTTCAGAGAGCTGTAGTGTTGTTTGCGGACACAACTCAGATCTGGCCTTGCTGTGGCTGTGGTATAGGCCAGCAGCTACAGCTTGATTGGATCCCTAGTCTGGGAACTTCCATATGACATAGGTGAAGCTCTAAAAGGGAAAAAAAAAAAAATGCAGCAAACAATTGCTGTTGATATACTACATTGAAAGCTTTTATTTTGTCCATGAAATCAGAAGTTTGCCATGTGCAAAGCAAAAAAGATATTTTTCCTCTCAGAAACACATTTTCACTTAAAAATTCTTTCATCCAAAATAATGTACTTTTCTTAGCAATTTTCCAAAAAATTCCTTGATTGAAGACCAGTTTTAAATGCCTGTCCTTCAGATGATTCTGATTCTGGATGAGATTTTAAAACATATTCATGTGTTTTTTTTTTAGAAATACCCTGACTCATAGTATATTTCTGAAAGAAAATGTCTTAGTGATAAAATATGTGTATTTTTTAAAACGATACAAAACTCCATTGTAATTATTTGAATTCAGCACCTAGAACTCTGGCATGCCTGGATTGTAATCCCATTTTGCAAATAAATTAGGGTGAAATATAGAGTTGTGTGTAGGAGAAATATAAGTATCCTTGGGGTCATTACCTCCAGAATCTATGGGAAAAATCAATGTTCGCCAGTTAGATGAGTAGAGGCCTTTGTTATCTCATTGGTTGTATTTGGTATAATCTTAAGAGTTAGCAACAACTGAATTTTTTTTTAACTTGGATAAAATTACACTAACATTTTCTTCTAGAAGACAAATATAAATATATAAATCAACTAAAATGGGTAAACCGCTGTACAACATTTAACTTTTTTTTAACAGCCGCACCTCTGACATATGAAAATTCCCAGGCTAGCAGTCGAATTGGAGCTGCAGCTGCCAACCTACACCACAGCCCCAGGCACACTGTATCCAAGCTGCATCTGCTACCTTTGCCACAGTTTGGCAACACTGGATCCTTTAACCCACTGAGCAAAGCCAGGGATCAAAACCATATCCTCGTGGAAACTATGTCAGGTTCTTAATCTGCTGAGACACAATGGGAATTCCACATTTAACATTTGTAATCTTTTATTATCGTGTAGGGACAAAGTAAACACATCTAGGGATCAAAATAAAATGTGAATATTTTGCTTTATATGTGATTATTTTTACCCCTACAATTTAGATTTATTTAAACTTGAGATATTTCAGGTCCTGATTATAGATAATTTATTTTGTTTCAGATGTTTTCTATAAATTGGATATTAGCAGTTTAGCACATATAAAATTGTATACACAAATGCTTGTGATTATCTGTCAGTTGATTTAAATGAATTTGGGGTGATAAATGGTAAAAAAAAAGAAAAAAATTAGAAACTGTTTTGTAGCCCATCCTACCTCCAAAGGGTGCACCAGGAATAGAAGAAGAAAGAAATGGTTGGGAAAATGTCCACCTTCTTGTTAACATACCAGTCAAACCCAAATGACATGGATCAGTATAATGACAATGGAAATCCATGATCTATGAATTCATGACTTACATAGGGTACTTCTGGTTAGTCAAGGTTGTGAATTGTAACCAACCTTAAACTTTAAGCGTTTATAGGACATGATTCACTGAGAGACATTGGTATCAGCTTTATAATTATCAGAGTATATAATGGGATATACTTTATAATTTAAATAGCAATCTCTTTGAAAGGGATTCGCTGCTTCCATTGTTTTCATCTGTCCACTCTGGACCACGCTAAATCCCAGTATGGCAAGAAAGAATGTGGGGAACTGCACTGGAGATCTCAGATTTCTTTTTGCTTTGTTGGCTACTCTGTGAATTTTAACTGAGTCTTTGTTTGGCATGGAATTCTCTATTTTACCTGATGCTAACTTTCTTATATTTTCCTGAATATTTTCAACTCTACCCAGCTATTTCACTGTGAAGTAAACAATGGTATCTAATATGAACTACATTTGCTTTTCTCTGCCTGTGAATATCTACATGTTAATGTTTCATTCCTTTTTTTTTTTTTTTTTTTTTTTTTTTTTTTTTTTTTTTTTTTTTGCTTTTTAGGGTTGCACCCGTGGCATATGGAAGTTTCCTACACCACAGCCACAGAAACGCAAGATGTCAGATGCTCATAGCTCATGGCAAAGCCAGATCCTTAACTCACTGAGCAAGATCAGGAATCAAACCCTCAACCTCATGGTTACTAGTCGGATTCATTTCCACTGAGCCACAGCGGGAACTCCTGTTTCATTCTTTCTCATCTGACCACAGTATTTATTCATTTATTCCATCAAAATTTTGAGCCAATTATTATATTGGGAGTTGGAGTTATAATGGCAAAAATAGATTACACATGTATTAGTGTAATATTGTAGTTCATAAAGTATCTACAGTTTGCTAGCTTCTAACCTAATAAAAGGAGTTAGGAACGTTTTCCTTAATAAAGTGTCATCTAAAGCAAAACTTGAATATCAGACAAGAGAGAAGGAAGATGAAAAAGATGGTTATAGGCAAAGAGAACAGCTCAAATGAAGGCCCTGAAGATGTTTAAGAACTGAGGGAAGGTCACATGACTGGAGTGTAGGACCTGAGAGCGTGATGGGAGGGCTAGGCTGGGGCTAGGAAATGGAAGGCCATGTATGTCATCTTAAAGGACTACAGCCCTAACCTAAGAGAAATGGAACACCATGGAAGGGAGTTTGCATTGTTTTAGATGAAACATCACTAACTTTTTTTTTCTAGATTCAAAACTTTACTTTTATTTTTATACTACTCTCCTATAACATTTAAGATCAATCACCTCCTCTTTCACTTTTATCTTCAAATCCTGTCTACTTGTCACCAACTTCCCTTCTTATATATTCCCAGGCATACCTAGAGTCAGAATTGTTTTTCCTCACTCTGTTAGTATTTTTACAAACGTTTGCTGAGTACCAAGTATTGCATCAGGCATTGAATGTATTGTCGAAGTGTCCTCTGTGATTACAATTCAGCTTATTTGTAATGAGCTGCTTACTCCACACGCTTATCAAGATCCAACAACATGATCCTTCCTTCAGTAAATATTTATTGGGGATTGACTAGATATGAAACAGAAAATAGGGATGAAAAACAGATAAGGTCAGTGCCTATCAAAAATCTTAGAGTTGATGGAGATTCAGGTAGAGGAGAGGGAATGCAGATAAGAAAACAAGTAAATAAATATATGCTAATTGCGCATTATCTGCTGGAAAAGTGATTTTCATCTATTCAAGAGTTTAAATGTATATATTAATTTATTCATTAATTCAACAAATGTCTGTATGGAGTCTGCTCTGCAAGTTTACTGTGTTTAGTAGGAAAAGTAAATAAGAGAGTATCCTGGTCTTAAGGAGCTCACATTCTCAAGGGGGCAAGTAAATGAACTGATGAGCTGCTTTCCAATGAGATAGGTGATAGAACAGAGGTGAAAATAAACAGCTAGAAGAAGAGACTCAATATACTTAAGACTGTAGAGGCAAGGTTTTATAGAGGAGATAAATCTAAGGAGCTAAATTTTAAAAGTAAAATGAGTAAAAGGCTATAAAAGACAAGGTGCAGTCTTTAATAGCTGAAAGATTAGCATGAATACATGGATAAATGAAGAAGAGTTTAGCACATCACCCAGTGAGCCTGGTTCAGTGGCAGGGACAAAAAAGCACATGAGTGGTGGTAGGGCAGAGGAAGTACTCATGAGCTCTTGTAGCCCTAAATTCCAAATTAATGTTATTATTATTACTTTGTATCAGGTTTAAAGCATTAGCCTTAAATCGGCTATTCAGCTCAACTAGATTATCAAATAAACTAACTAAATTAATGGTGTAATTAACTATTTATCCCATTACCCTCCACAGTGATATTAAACCTACCACTCCGCAGCTAAATAAATAGGATTAGTCTTTTCAAATGAGACACAACCACATTTTTCTTTCTCCTTGGAATTAATGAAACTTTCCCTTCAGCAATATGCATTTCATCACCAAACTGAAATTCCCACTGGGTAGCAAGGTATTAGTATTTGAATATTTATGATGATGCTGAGATACAGTCAGTGATTGTGTTTTCTGTGATGAAAGTAACAGTAAGAACAACCATTTCTCATGTATTATAAGTTTGCCACCTGCTACTAGGACACTTAGGGGAAAAAAATCCCATTATAGCAAATCAAATTAATAAAAGTGCATCTAGCCACACTATCAGCCTTCATCATTTTAAAATGATAATATCATTCATCTTCTATGATAGAAATGCAGTTATTGTTATAGATCATCATCACAAGATCAATGTCGAGAGCTTCAAAAATATATATGTCTCTTTTGGCTTCAAATTAATCTGCTAGCAGGAATCTGGTATTACTTTAGTGTATTAGTATGAAAATATACCCATGAATATTCATTCATGAACATGAAATTCTCAATTTAGACAGTTAGCTTTTTAGTATAGTTTATTTCATTTTATTTGGCCACTATCTGTTATTGCTTTGCATTTACACAGTAGCTTTTCTCTAAGGAATCTAAAGTACTATAGTTTAATTGTCCAAAAGAAATGGTGTCAGGGTAGAGAAAAGGGAGATAGAAAAATGTGTTTCCTGATTGTCTTAGGGAATTGGGAAATACTTAATTTTAATTCTGGCTTTAAGCCCAGGCAGTGAGGCTGTGTCTACACAAGTGAGGTTGCATGTGAGATTTCTAAATTGTGCATGTACATAGAACCCAGTTCAAAAAAAATTCATGTTATTTCTACCTAAGCCAGTGGTTCTCAGTCTGGGGCTATGTTTCGCTTCTCTCCATCCATCCTACGGCAATTTCCAGAGGTATTTCAAGGTTGGAGAGGAGTTTGCTACTGGTATCTTGTAGATAGAGGCCAAGGATGCTGCTTAAAATCCTGCAATGCACAGAATAGCCCCCTACAGAAAAAATTATCCAACCCCAAATTTCAGTAGTGCTGAGATCAGAAGCCTAGGTGAGACTTAAGACTCCATATACACTTGATTTCTTTATTATTTACTGAAAATTCTAACACCAAATAATCATGAAAGGTGCCAAATATAATTCTGACTTTAGTGAAATATCATTTGTAATACTGAGAATTTCCAGGCATGGTATAACTTACACCCTTAACTCATCTCAAAAGCAAAATCCATTTGGCCCCTAGATTCCTGCCATCTATCTAAAGTAATAATTCTCTTTTCTAATTAATTTATTATTTTCTAAATAATTCTCTTTTCTAATTCCCGTTTTATCTGGAGGGTCTGAGGACCTCCCTACCTTTGTCTGTAGTCAAGGTAAGTTTCTAACTGATGTTCCCAAAGTTAACCTATTCACATACTAGGAGGGTCTTTTCTTTCCAGTGAAAGATATTGACTTCAGTCAGTTATTGTCACTTTTTCCCTCACAGAAATCCAGTGCCTTCCTTAAAACATCCACGAAGAGAAGTTCACTATAACTGAAGTTTCTATGGGAAAGAATATTAGACCAGGCATAGACACTAAATAATTGACTATAAAACTTTCTGTTCAACGTTTTCTTTTGACACTGTTTGCTAATCAGTCAGTAATATGGCTGAGAGTACCTTAAATCTGTTAGTACTCAAACTATAGTATAGTACAATATGATGCAATAATTTCATAGAACACAATTAACATTTTTACTTTTGTCCTTATCTTGCTAAGGTATATTCCAGTTTTCTCAAATTTCCCCACACTTGTGATTGGTTACCACATATCACCGTGATCACCAAAATTAGAAATTTTGGATAGTGCAAATCAACACATTAATTAATACTCTGTCAATTGGGTGTAAAACAGAACTGTTTCTGGCATTTTATGACATTTGATTATGCCAACTGCAGATATCTCAAGTCATTTACCATTGACATCTGTGATTTTATTCCTTTCCTCTGAGACCATGCTTGCTGATATCAAAGTTTCCTAAACTCTGCTGGCCCATGTGCTGAGAGCTGAGAACAATTTCTATTTTCTCTGGATGTCTTTAAAGTATACACTAGTTACTTGCTTTTTCCAAATGTAATCATTATTTTCTTTATTTCCTCTGAATAACTGCAGACCCTACTATATACTGGGCACTGCCACTGCTACCACAGTTACCTGGAGTCCTCATGAAGCCAAATATTTAGAGTCAATGGGAAGAAAATATCTCCATTCCTATTGTTTGTAACATTTGGATAGATTATATGTATATAAAATAGTTGCAGCTTTTGTCTTATCACTTTCAGATCTTTTCATGTTATGCACCACATACTACAAATATAAGTTCATAGATGGTTAGGGTAATAGGTAATTCTGGTTGATATATCATATGCTTTCCCCCTCAAAGATGACCTTTTTTTTTTAAAACTGATTAAGCTTGTATCCTATGACTCTTTCTTCTGTGCCCTCACCCCTAACACAAGAGACTCTAATTCCTTAAGCAAAAAGGATTCCTATAGATTCATCCAACCAAATTGTGAACATGTCCATACTGGTTGTTATCCCAGAGGTTCAGACAGTTTAGACTTAATCTAGGGTTTATAGCCATATTAGGAACAAAAGAAAAAAAAAGCGAGAGACTTTATCATTTTATAAGTAAAAGTAAAGAGAGCAGCTTACAAGGAATTTCTAATCATCCATAGGTAAAATATCTAGTTCCAAATGTGGCAGATTATTATTTTTGTGCATATTTAGTTTTTACACACATGCTTCTCCAGTTGTCCTTTCTTATATGTTGATTTCTTAGAACCATACAAGTTAGAACTATTTATGTTTACTTGGTCATTTTGAATATACATGTGTTGAGGACTGAATTGTGTTCCCCCAAAATTCATATTTTGAGATCTTTACCCCAGTGTAATTATATTTGGAGACAGTGCCTTCAAGAAGAGATAAAGCCTGTTTTCCTGTGTCACCTAGCAAAATATCATAATTAGGTGACCATCAATTATTTTTAAGAGAAGGATATTTCCTTGAATGTAAATGACTCTGCGCCATACATTTTCATCATCCTTTTGCCATGGTTTTAAAATACCAAGTTAACCTAATAACTGGAGAATAAGATGTATTTTCCATAAGTATAACATTATTTACCTGATACTTTTATCTAGTTTGGCTTGCTCAATCAACCCTGCATGCATATACTTTGCAATGTTTAAGAATTTTAAAGTGGTTTCAGACAATTAACATCTTAGAATTTTATTGGTTTCTGATAGAAATGACTCCAATGACTTAATGATATCTGGCTAACTGCTTAAATTTCTAATTACATATTCTTTGGTGTGTATAGGTAGATCGGTGCTTAAAATCTAATTTGTTCATCTCATTATTTCTATTTAGAGGAATACTCTGTTGGGAAGCTATGTAACATATGCATTAGATCTCTATTATCTTGCTCCAGGTAGGGCATTTCTCACTAATGAATGAATTTAGCTTAAGCTTTCAGACTGGAGCACTATATTACTCTATGATAAAGCCGATTCACTTTTCTGTGAGCACAAAGAGAGAATGAACTGCTGTAAAATTCTTTGAGAGCAGAAAAAAAAAATGCCTTTTGCTATGTGGACTGGGAAAGAGCAAAAGAGAGAATGAAATAGGAAGGAGAATGAAAAATAATCTCTCCTAGTGAGATGCTTATAGCAACTGATGAGGCAGTATTGCTAATGAGCTCCTTAGAGGTGGCCCAACTGAAGCATATTAAAAATCAAGTCAGATGCAAACCGATTTTATGTCTTTGGCTAGAATTTCATTAAACCTTTCTGACAAGATGTGACAAATGTGCCTCTATTTGTGGTTGCAAAGACTTCTAACTCCCCAAGCTTGGACATCAGCAAGAGTAATAGAGCAATGATTGTAATAGCTACCATTAATTAAATGCCTCCTAGATGCCAGGTGCTGTATCATGCATTTTATGGCATCGTTACAGTAAATATTTTCATCACCTTTAGGTAGTAGGAATTATAATATTTTGTTTCAAAAGACAAAAAACAAAACCAAAAAGAGAAGTTACTCATGCTAAGGTAGGCTTAGGTAGAAATGCTAAGATTTGAACCCAGGTGTATCTGAAGTGCTTTCTTGTACTCAAAAAGTTATTCTAAAGCAAAGCTTGCCTCTAAAACTGAGAGAGTTATATCTTAAGGAGAAAGAAAATTTCTTGTCCTCCCCAGATTATGAGAACGCTGAGGAGTTCTCTGTGTTTGAAGAATTATACAGTTTAACTTTGAATGATGACTTTGAACTATGCGAGTCCACTTACATATACTTTTTCCCAGCCTCAATAAATGTATTAGAGAAAATTTTGAAGATTTGCGACAATTCCAAAAAACTTGCAGATGAATCACATAGTCTAGAAATATTTAAAAAAGAGAAAAGTTAGTTATGTCATGAATGCGTAAAATATATGTAGATAGTCCGTCTTGTCATTTACTAAATATACACAAATCTATTATAAAAGTTAAAATGTATTAAAACTTGCACAAACACAGATTGTATATGTTGGCATTCACCATAGAGAGCTGTAAACAAATGTAAAGATGCATTAAATCATAACTGCATAAAATTAACTATAGTACATACTGAATTACTGCAATTATTTTGTATCCACCTCCTGCTGCTATTTTGGTAAGCTCAAGTGTTGGGAGTATATGCTTAAAATGCCCTGTGATACTAATCATTTCCACATGACCAGTTTTTCTTGCCAGTAAATTGTGAATTTCAGTTGTGATCTCTTGTGGTTCTCACGTATTTTTTGCCATGTTTTGTGCAAAACTGTAAACCTTGACCAACACCATGGGACTCATACAAAGTCCACTAGTAATGCTGGAGGTGACCCAGGATCAGAGAAAATTCATAGCATTAGAAGAAAAAGTTGAATTGCATGGTATGTACCTTAGATTGAGGTTTGAAGCTGTAGTTGCTCACCATTTCAAGATAAATTAATCCAGTCTAAGGATCATTGTTTTAAAAAGAAATTTCTGAAGTCATCACACAGCTATGTCAGCAGATGCAAAAAGCTTGCGCTTTTTGGGAATATCCGTACTGAAAACGCAGCTTTTATGTGGGTGCAGGATTATTATAAGAAAGGCATGTCTGGGAGTTCCCATCATGGCTCAGCAGAAATGAATCTGACTAGCATCCATGAGGATGCAGGTTTGATCCCTGACCTCGCTCAGTGGGTTATGTATCCCGCGTTGCTGTGAGCTGTGGTGTAGGTTGCAGACACCTCTAAGATCCGGTGTTGCTGTGGCTGTGGTGTAGGCTAGGGGATACAGCTCCAAATCAGCCCCTAGCCTGAGAACCTCCATGTGCCATGGGTGCATCTGTAAAAAGACCAAAAAGAAAAAAAAAGGAAAAGAAAGGCATATCTGTGGACTCTATTATGAGTCAAGAAAATGTGAAGTCATTATATGACAACTTAAAGAAAGAGGAAGAATGATCTGAAGTTGGAGTATTAGGAGCTCCCACTGTGGTGTAACAGAATCAGGGGTGTCTTGGGAGCTGCTGGGATGCAAGTTCATTCCCCAGCCAAGTAACAGTGGGTTAGGGATCCAGCATTACGACAGATGTGGCTGAGGTTGCAGCTGTGGCTCTGACCCTGGCCTGGGAGCTCCTTATGCTCTGGAGCAGCCAAAACTGACCCCCCCCCAAAAAAAAAGTCTCTTTAGGTCTTTTGACCATTTTTCAGTTGGGTTGTTTGTTTATTCACTGTTGAGTTGTATGTGTCGTTTGTCTATTTTGGAGATTAAGCCATTGTTGGTTGTATGCTTTGCAACTATTTTCTCCCTTTCAGAAGGTTGTCTTTTTTTTTATGGTTTGCTTTGCAATTATTTTCTCCCTTTAAGTAGACTGTCTTTTTTTTATGGTTTACTTTGCTATGCAAAAGCTTGTAACTTTGATTAGGTACCATTGGTTTATTTTTCTTTTAGGAGACTTATTTTTGCCTTAGGAGCCTGACCTAAGAAAATATTTGTACAGTTGATGTCAGAGAATGTTTTGCCTATCTTCTCTTCTAGGAGTTTTATGGTGTCTTATGTTTAAGTCTTTAAGTCATTTTGAGTTTATTTTTGTGCATGGTATGACGGTGTGTTCTATTTTCATTGGTTTACATGGAACTGTTCAGTTTTCCCATTACCACTTGCTGGAGAGACTGTCCTTTTCCCATTTTATATTCTTACCACCTTTGTCAAAGTTGAATTGACCATAGGCATATGAATTTATTTATGGGCTCTCTTTTCTGTTCCATTGGTCTTTATGTCTGTTTTTGTACCAGCACCACACCATCTTGATTACTGTAGCTCTGTAGTATCGCCTGAAGTCTGAGAGAGTTATGCCTCCTGCTTGTTTTTTTTTTTTTTTTCTCTCAGGATTGCTTTGGCAATTTTGGGTCTTTTATGGTTCCATATAATTTTTTGTATTGTTTTTTCTATTTCTGTGAAAAATGTCATGGGTAATTTGATAGGTGTTGCATTAAGTCTGAGTATTGCTTTGGATATTGGACATATATCCAGACAAAACTTTCATTCAAAAAGATACATGCACCCCTATGTTCATTGCAACACTATTCACAATAGCCAAGACATGGAAAGAACCTAAATGTCCATTGACCAATGAATGGATTAAGAAGATGTGTTACATATACACAAAGGAATACTATTCAGCCATGAAAAAAAGAACAAAGTAGTGCCATTTGAAGCAACATGGATGGAACTAGAGATTCTCATACCAAGTGAAGTAAGTGAGAAAGAGAAAGACATATACCATATGATATTACTTATATGTGGAATCTAAAATATGGCACGAATGAACCTATCTACAGAATAGAAATGAACTCATGCACATAGAGAACAGACTTGTGGTAGTCAAGGGAGAGGGGAAGGAGTGGGATGGACTGGGAGTTTGGGGTTAGTAGATGCAAATTATTGCATTTGAAGTGGATAAGGAATGAGGTCCTGCTGTATAACACAGGGAACTATATCCAGTCACTTGTGATGGAAAGGATGGAATGTGATGAAAGATAACATGAGAAAAAGAATGTGTGTGTGTATATATATCTGGGTCACTTTGCATTGTAAATCAACTAAAATAAAAAAAAGTCAAGATAACAAGAGAAGCAGTATCTGCTGACCAGAAAGCAGAAGACAAGTTCCCAGATGCTATTTTAAAAGTTGTTGAGAAGAAAGGATAGCTGATTGAATAGGTTTTTCGCTGTTGTTGTTTATGTTGTTGTTGTTGCTTCTTTTTTAAATTATTTTTTTAATTAAAGTCTAGTTGATTTACAATGTTGTGCCAATCTGAATAGGTTTTTAAAGCAGATGAAAATGCCCTGTTCTGGAAAAAAGCACAACAAAGGACTTATTAGTAAGGAAGAGAAGCAAGCACCAGAATTTAAACCAGGAAGGGATAGGTTAACTCTCCTGTTCTGTGTAAGTGCAGTCAGGTTTATGGTCAGGACTGCCCTCATCTATAAAGCTGCTAAGCCACAAGCCTTGAAGGAAAAAGTTTAGCACCAGCTGACAGTCTTCTGGTTATTCGAGGAAAAGGCCTAAATAAGGAGAATCTTTTTTTCTGGATTGGTTTCATCAACACTTGGTCCCTGGAGTCAGGATGTACCTTTGCCATGAAGAGACTGCCTTTTAAATTTCTTTTAATATTGGAGTTCCTGTCGTGCCTCAGTAGAAATGAATCCGACTAGGAACCATGAGGTTGCGGGTTTGATCCCTGGCCTCTTTAGTGGGTTAAGGATCTGGCGTTGCTGTGAGCTGTGGTGCATGTTGCAGATGTGGCTCGGATCCCGTGTTGCTGTGGCTGTCGTATAGGCCTGCAGCAGTAGCTCCGATTTGACCACTAGCCTGGGAACCTCCACATGCCACCGGTGCAGCCCTAAAATGACAAAAGCCAAAAAAAAAATAGTTCTTTTAATATTGGACAATGCCTCTGGTCACCCAGAACCCCATGAATTCAAATCAAAGGTGTCAAAGTGGTCTGCTTGTCCCCCCATACACATCTCTTATTTAGCTTCTGGATCAAAGAGTCATAATGACCTTTAAGACTCATCACATGCATTTCTCTGTGGAAAGGATTGATAATGCTATAGAAGGGAACCCCAATAGAGAATGTCATGAAAATCTGGAAGGATTACACTTTTGAAGATGCCACTGTTATTATACAAAAAGACATGAAAATCATGAAGCCTGAAACAATAAATTCATACTGGGAAAAAATATATCCAGATGTTGTGTATGACTTCACAGGATTTACAGTAGAGCCAGTCAAGAAAAGCATGAAAGAAATTATAGATATGACAAAAAAGGTGGGGTGGGATGAAAGGGTTTCAAGATATGTTTCTTGGAAAAATTCAAGAACTAATAGACAAAAAAATCATAGGAATTAACAGAAGATGACTTGACAGAGATGAGAGCTTCCAAACCAGTGCCAGACGATGAGGGAGACATAGAAGAAGCTGTACCAGATAGTAAATTGACATTAGACAGTCTGGCAGAAGAATTCCAATTATTTCAGACTGTTTTGACTTCTTTTACGATATGGATCCTTCTATAAGGGCACAGAAACTAAAGAAGTTGGCGGGGGGGGAAGGGGGTTTGGTACAATGTAGGTACATTTTTAGAGAACTGAAAAAGCAAATCAATCATTTAGAAAATATGATGTATTTCCATAAACTCACATCAAGTGTGTCTGCCTCTCCTGCCTCCCCTTCCACCCGCTTCACCTCTTCTGTCCCTGCCACCCTTTAGACTGTAACACCAATTCCTCCTCCTCCTCAGCCTACTCAAAGTAAGGACAATGAGGTTGAAGCCCTTTATGATCCACTTCCACTTAATAAATAGCAGCCATCATGCCATACAGTTAACAAACTTATCTGTTGTGTGTGCATGTAAAAATCTGATAAGTATGAGATGTGTTTGTGTCATCATTGCCAAGGTATTCATAGTACAGAAAATTGTGTGCAAGACTTGTATTGAAGTAGATAGCCTATATTTACATAGGCATGAGGTGAATGATATTTAATAATAACGTGCTAGTTTTCTTACTGTTTTGTAACTTTGCCTTAAAAGAATTACATGACCATACAATATGTCTCTCTCTACGTCTGGCAATTAGAGAAGCTGTGTATCGGCCTATGATCACGGTTAGGTTTTTTTTGTTGTTGTTAATGTAACAATGTTTCCAATACTGTATTATGAATATGACTGTAATACTGAACGCCATAAAAATTTTGATTCATCCATTAGTGTACAGACTAGGCTATCATAAGCAATGGTATCGATTACACTAGACTACCATAAAACAATCATATTGCTGCTGCTTTGTTATCAATGCTAAAATTGTTATACCTGCAAATAAATATGAATGTCTTTTTTACATTATCTTTCACAGTAATATGTATAAAATATCTACATCTACACACATAAGAGTTTTATTCCTTTAAAAATCCCCTGTGCTACCTATTTATTCCTCTCCTCTCAAACCTTCATCAACCACTGACCTTCTCACTGTCTCCATAATTCTGCCTTTCTAGAATACCATATAGTTGCATTATACAGTATGTGCCCTTTTTAGATTGTACATTTACTTAGTAATATGAATTTAAAATTCCTCATCTTTTTGTCTTGATAGCTCATTTCCTTTTAGCATAAATACTTTTCCATGTCTGATCTACCACAATTTATTTATTCTTTCATCTGCTGAAGGACATTTTTGTTGTTTCTTAGTTTGGGCAACTATTTTTTTTTTTGGCCTTTTTTATCATTTTAGGGCTGCACCCACGGCATGTGGAGATTCCCAGGCTAAGGGTCTAATCGGAGCTGTAGCCGCCGGCCTACGCCGTAGCCACAGCAATGCAGGTTCCGAGCCGCATCTGCGACCTACACCGCAGCTCATGGCAACGCCGGATCCTTAACCCACTAAGCAAGGCCATGGATCAAACCCGCAACCTCATGGTTCCTAGTCGGATTCGTTAACTGCTGCGCCACAATGGGAACTCCGAGTTTGGGCAACTATTAATGAAGCTGCTATAACATACATGTGCAGGTGTGGGAGTGTTTGACATAAATTTTCAACTTACTTGAATATAATACCAAGAAGCATTGTTGTTGGATAGTATGGTAATCATGTGCAGTTTGATAAGAATCTTTTTTCCAAAGTGGCTATACCATTTTACATAACAGTACTCATCTGGGTTTGAAGTAAAAAATATAAAGACTGGACAAAACAATTTGGAGAACATTTCTTTCTTTTTATTCTCTTAAATTGTTTGCAAAGTGTTCTAATTATTTTAGATGTTTACTTATAAATGCATATTTTTTGGATGTTTTATACAATCCAAATATTGTAATTATGTTTTAACTGAGGAGTTTGTGAATTTTTCATTAATTTCAATTACCAATATATAGTTTTATTCCTCTACTTACTTGCTTTTGTTTTCTATTCGTCTTGACTTCTTTTTCTTTTGGCCTTGTTTTTTTCTACACAGCCTGTCACTATAAAGATAATTTTTACATGTTAAATGAATAAATAAAGAGTAAATTTTCTGACATGGAAACAATTATGAAATTCAAATTGCACTGATGGATTTTTAAGTCCAGAGCATTTTGTGTGCTACATGTATTGCATACTGGGACTTTATTTTTTGATGAACCAGTGCAGGTTCATCATGTCAAATTAGAAAAGTGAACTTGAAATATATTGATCAATATTTAGACACAGTAGGGTGTTGATTGTTATCAAATTAGATAACAAAGTGTTGTGTTTATTATTCAATGTCATTATAGCTGTGCTAAACAAGTAAAATATACATAAACATTTTATCTCTTTAGCACTCATCACAATCTGCAGCCTAGGAAAGCAAAAGTCATTAGTATTAGAAAAAATTTTTTACTTATTTTTATTTTTTCCATTATAGTTGGTTTACAGTGTTCTGTCAATTTTCTACTGTACAGCAAAGTGACCCAATCACACATACATATATACATCCTTTTTCTCACATTATCCTCCATTGTGCTCCATCATAAATAACTAGATATAATTGCCAGTGCTATACAGCAGGATCTCATTGCTTATCCATTCCAAAGGCAATAGTTTGCATTTAAAATAAAATATTTTAGAGGTGGAGGCGGCAAGATGGCGGAGGAGTAAGAGGTCGCGCTCACCCTCTCCCACAAATACATCAAAAAACGCATCTAAATATAAAACAAGTTGGACAAATCATCATCTGAATGCTGATCAATTT